>JAMKCH010027048.1:0-155223 GCA_023653785.1 Ophioderma brevispina
TTCACCGGGGTTAGGGTTATCCGTCAAAGTCGAAGAGTAAGAGGGGTGGTTGCCACCCAACGATATTTGGTAATTTTTTTATAAATAGTATGCACATTATGGCTCTAAAAGTCTATGTTTCCGTAAGAACTAGTCAATTGTCATCATTTAGTGCTGAAAAACCGCATGAAAATCCGACATTCCTTCCTCTTTTTAGCGCAAAATGGATTTTCGAAAATTGTCTGTGGAAAATGCCAATTTTGCAGGCTCACGGACTTTATGACGTCATTGTGACGCCACACTAGGTATGTTGGTACTTATTTGGTACTTATTTTGGTATCAATGGAAAGAAGAGGATCATAGCTATTCACAGGTATCAAATTCATAAGCATCGGGTGCATTATAACGAATTCTCGAGGGGGTAACCACCCTGTGTCCTGCCTTTCTAAAACTTATAGTCAATTGAAATTCAATTTTAAGAAAATGGCATTTTAATTGGGGATTTTACATAGGGCTCAATGTAAAAATAGATCAGTTTGCTTATTACTCATCTATAAAGTGGGTTGAAGGTTCAAATATGCTTTGAAATTAAAGATGAAAAGGTCAGCTAACATATTAAGGTAAAAAAAAATATTTCGAATTTTTTTACAACCAAAGGTCATCTTGATGACGTCATCATTTTCGTCCATATGCTCTACTAAAAAATAATTTTTGGAGCTAAAACATTTTTTTTTTTTTTTTTTTTTTTTTTAATTCATATAAAATAAGTTAAAAAGATGGGTTAAATGGTTGCAGAGTATGTTTGTCAGAGAAAATAGCTACTTTTTTCATGCCAAAAAACAAGTAAAATCAGAAATTGAGAAAATCGCCATTAAACTTTCTGTTGTGTAACATAAGTCCAATAGGAAAAATATATTTAAAACTGATATAAAAATGAAACGAACTAATATTTGCGAATGAAGTGAAGACAAATAACAAATATTTTATGTGCGCTATCGAAATGCAAGAAATAAATAATTGAAAATTTAGATATTTTTCTCCAAAATTTGATGGACGTCATCAAAATGACGTCATCGGGGCTATGCATCCAATTTTTTTAAAAGGTACATCATTTTTCTGGTTTACTAGACCATATTTAGAATACAACCATGGTCAAGTCGGACGATCCTGGGGGGGATGCACGGTAACGGGGGACAGCTCACGGGCTATAAGCGTTTTTCTGTTATAGATGAGGTGACATGTAACGTCACCGCCGGGCAAAAAAACAAAGCGTTGCCCGGTAGTATGCGTGCGCACATGTAGGGCGTGTGCTTTTAAAATTGGCGCTCAATCAGTACAAATACAACATTCAATAGTGTTGTAGTTGTATGTGATGTCATTCGCACCTCGATCACGTCAGTAGTCCAGGTGCTAAGTTGCATTTGTAAACATTGATGTCACCTCATCTATAGTCCAGGCTACAGTTCCACCCTGTATTTTTTTAACGGTTTCTACATGTTCTAGATCAGTTGTTATGCTGATTCTGAATCTAATGGGTGTCAGACGAGAAACGAGTATTTTTTGTAGAAATGGAAAACAAATCAAAATGGTCACCAAAACACACACACACATATGTTGTTCACACAAAAATTGTCATAATCATTTGACCAATTAACATAATGATTCTGTAATCACACAATCAATTAATGCAATATCATATGGCCGCCATTAAAGTGTCTGATATACTTTTGACTGCAGGTTGATAATTTGATATCTTTCTTAGTGTTTGGACAGTCAAGAAATTAATTACGATCATAAAAATAATTTTAAAAATGCGATAATAAATTTCTTGATTATAACATCCAAGATGGCTTCCGATACTCGAAGATGGCTAATAGCAATTGATAATTTTATTTAACCTTATACTGCAATATTTGTGTATATTCCCGTAAGTCAATCAGATCCGTTTACATGCCATTAGATAATCAGTGTAATCGATACATGTAAGATGCGATCCAAGATGGGTAGGGTATTTAATATGACTGGAAATGGCACTTACTAAGCGGCGAAAAATCCGACTTTGCTTAAAGAGACATGAGGAGATTTCCAGGAAGAAGCGTCCCAAATTTTCTCGAACCCCAGTTTTTTACATATTTGGAATGCTTACCAATGTATTAGATCACACCTGAAGTGAATAAGCCGAATGCGCCGTCTTTATGTAATAAGATAATGATTTAGGACTTTCTGTCGTGCAGAAAGTCAAAGCATGGTTTTCTATGGGGAACGATTACGATAGCAGGCAAGTTCAAAACAAGGTTTGCGGTTTTCTTTTGCACTTGTTTGTCCAATAAACCTTTGAAACGTTCTCGGTAGGTGATCTACAACCGATCCAGTGAAATTTGAGAGAAATTCGTATCCTAAAAAAATCTCCTCCTGTCACTTTAGAAACTCTCTCTGTATTTAAGGCGGTTAGCAGCAGGTCTCTGTTCGGACATAGGGTGCTTCACATTAGATACTTGGCAGCTACGCTCTTGCATGCTCGCTACACTACGACGAATCCCGGCGACGAATGTCTGGTGGAGCAATTCCTGCTAGGATGTATTAGTCCTCCGTTAGAGTTTGGGGAGGACATGTAATAAGCCGGCCGGAGGCATTTAACGCTGGACCAAGCTTCTTGGCATGGTTTGATCTTTCCCATACAGGGCTACTATGGAATGCCAGAGCAGACATAAATACGAGTTTGCACGCTCTATAGGTCGAACTTCACGCTCCATTGGTCAAACTTCACGTTCTATTGGTCAAACTTCACGTCACGTCGATGTACAAATCTGACGACGATCTATTCTTCACGCTCTATAGGTCAAACTCCACGCTCTATAGGTCAAACTTCACACGTCACGTCGATGTACAAATCTGACGACGATCTATACTTCACGCTCTATCGGTCAAACTTCACGCTCTATAGGTCAAACATCACGTCACGTCGATGTACAAATCTGACGACAAACTTCACATCACGTCGATGTACAAAATAAAAATTCCTTTAAAAAGGAAAGTGCGAGTCAAGGGGAAATATCCATGTAAAAGGTATGGGAAGGGATTAGTAAGTTGACATTTTGTGGGAGTTTTTGCAAGTTGACTTATTTGATTTTTGGCCACACATAGCCGAGGCATACATGAACGTAAATATTTAACAGAGTGAATATGGGCTTCATATCCCTCTTACATTTACGATTTTTTTAAAGGAAAAAATTCGACCAATCAAAATACAACATACTACACCTTTCGGGAAAAACAATCAACGCTATACTTACCCACCTCAAGATTGACCACTGCAGACTCACCAGCAGAACTGGAAGAAACAATTCCGGATATTTTGCATGCCGACGGACGTAAAGTATATTACAGGATTCGGCACACGTACCAACGTGATCACTAACATTTTGTTTTAAATGTTATAAAGCCCTTTTAAAAAGAATCTTAGGAGCTCTTCCCCAAAATGGAAAGCTACCACTTTCAGCAACATTGTCACCCAATGACTTCATATTATTTTCTTAAATTTTACCTGTCACCCAAAGAATTAAAATTTTTCAAAAAATGTTCACCCACGCCACTGCATTTTTTTCAATTCATATACAAACTTAGAACGTTCGTTACTTAATGACATATTACCTGTCATTCCACCGTATTTATTCGTAAATCACATTTTATTAAGAAGTGTGCAATTGCAATCTATCTATACTACTAAAAAATGAGATCTGAGATCAAAGGTCACACGCATAGGTAAAAGGTCACACACACGGGGGAAATGCACTAGTACTACTAAAAAATGAGATCTGTCTGTCCGACTACGCGTTTTGACCTATGGAGCTGATGTTTAGCATGCAGGTAGAAACAACAGCCTGAGGTTTATTATCAGGGTTTCAGGGTGACCCAAAATTTGGCAAGAAAACCAAGTAAACAAGAAAGCCCTTTCCTTTTTAAAGGAATTTTATTTTGTACATCGACGTGATGTGAAGTTTGTCGTCAGATTTGTACATCGACGTGACGTGAAGTTTGACCGATAGAGCGTGAAGTATAGATCGTCGTCAGATTTGTACATCGCCGTGACGTGAAGTTTGACCGATAGAGCGTGAAGTTTGACATATAGAGCGTGAAGTATAGATCGTCGTCAGATTTGTACATCGACGTGACGTGAAGTTTGACCGATAGAGCGTGAAGTTTGACATATAGAGCGTGGAGTTTGACCACTAGAACGTGGAGTTTGACCTGTAGAGCGTGCAAACTCGTATTTATGTCCGCTCTGGCATTCCATAGGCATGCATACTCTGCACATGAGTAGCATGGCAAGTGCCGTCGATCTTAGGGTATGAGGACGAGCACCCAATCTTCTGCCCGTGAGTTTTTTCAAGATGTTATTGCGTGAACATAATTTACCCTTCGTCTTCTTGATGTGGGTCTTATGAGAGTGAGTGCGATCCAAGGTTTCCCATAGGTAGACAGGATTATCACAGTTGCCCAGGGGTGTTCCAGACCAGTTTAAATTCTAAATGTTTAGGAATTTTACCATTAGGTGTTTATAGATTTGACATGTTTAATACCATCAAACTAAATTGCACAAATCCTAGCAAGTTTTTTTGCAGCGTTGAGTTCTTGCCAACTTGATAAAGAAGGCTTATAAAAAAATTAATAGGCACAAAAATTATGTCTAGAAGGACTGCGTTAGGTTACGCCAATTAACACTTTAAATCATTGTTCATCTTTGGAATCAAGTGGCGAACAAAATCTTGTTAAGTGTATGTTGCGAAAGTGAGCGACAACGATGGAAGCACTTTAAATAACAACCATAACAGATGATGAGGTTCAAATGCCATTTCCACTTGAAAAAATGGCAACGTGCAGGTATTGATGGTATACCAGGCGACGAAATGTTCAAATGTTGCAGTATATTTTGGTTCCTGTATCACAAAGATTTTAACCTTATTCTTGTCAATGCAACGAGTCCAGAGGTGTGGAAAAAGGGCATCATTGTCCCTATTCATAAAAAAGGCTCTTTTGAAGGATCCTAATAAGTACGCGTTATTTCCCTTTTCCAATTTTCAGTAAGCTGTTACTCTATTCCTAAAATTCGACTCATGAAGTTGGGGCGCGAACGAGTTAAATTGTCTATAATGAAAGGCAGGCAGGGTTCAGAAGGCTATAGAAGAAAAGGCTATTTTAGTACCAATGATTCATATTTTTACTTGTATACAATTCATCAAAGTTGTACGAAAAAAGCTGGTAGATTATGTGTATTTGTTGATTCCGTAAGCCTTTGACATATTAGACGTGATCAAATTGATTTAGTTAAAAAAAAATTGGATATTGATGGTCCATTTTCTTGGAAATCTCAAACAATACTATTGAAGATGCTCATCTTGTGTAGAACGTCTCAGGGATGTACAGAGTTTTTTACTTTAAATTTGGTCTCTAAGACAAGGCCTGCAACTTCTCTCCCCAACTTTTCTCATTTTTTATAAATGGGCTTATCGACCCACTTTTAACCGAGAAAACATCCGTGGTATTCAAATAGACGACATTGATATTCCATGCCTAGTGTATGCTGATGATATTGTTATTGCTTGCTGATCCACATTATGAACTTAGAATATGTTAAATGCTTTGAGCGACTATTGCGATATGTGGGATTTGGAAATCTTGACAAAACAAACGTATGGTTTTCGCAATGTGGGATTGTGAAGCGAAAGAAAGTGGTATTATAATACCAACAAAATTGAAGTTGTTCCATATTATCGTTATTTGGGTGTTAAAATAAGCTCAAGAGGAATCATGGTCTGTAACAATTAATACTCTTGCAAACCAGGCTAGTCAGGTCTTTTCAAGATTAAGACATCACTCAAAACTATCCTAATTAGATACTGACTCAAAATGTATTTTTTTTGACCACTTGTAGTCCATTTTACTCTACGGCTCAGAAGTTTGGGGTCAACATGAGGTCAGAGTTATGAATCATATTCAAACAAAATATGCAAAAATGTGTTTACGAGGACGAGGGCTGAATTGGGTCGATTCCCTCTTAGATTAAAGGTGCAACGAGTAGATTTTTGAGGCACCCAAATTGTGCCAAAAATAGGAAATTTCATATACGACTAGACACTCAATACCATTTCTTACCTTGTATTTGGCTCCAAGAAATGTCTTAAAAGAGAGAAAAAAAAGGGAATGCTGGTGTGTTTATATTTAATATAAAAAACATAGCTGAATTTCGTATTTGATCTATACGAATTAAAAATTTCACAATTTGTAACAAACGAAACATTTCTCAGCTTAATCTTTCAGATGGGGATGGATGTTTTGATTGAAACCTCAACATCAGGCAAAATTTAGTACTTTCGATTTTTTAGGAACCCCCTGGTATGTGAAATCTCTCGTTGCACCTTAAGGTTTTTAAGAGATGGATATCTTTGGCTTTAAAATACTTCAAATGAATACGAACCGTATTCCACTGAAATGTTACCAACTATCTTAAAGATTAGATTGAAAATGGTGTTGATCCGTAAACTGGGTTACCAAGCATTCGCAGGATTTTGAATTCATATGCGTCGGTTTTGTTTGGAGTAAACCAAGGGTGAGAATCAAAATAATTTCTCAGCATTTTTGAACAATGTGCAAAGATCTTATTGTCAAGAATGGAGATCTGAAAAAGATACACACAATCGTGACTTTATCGAAACATCAAAACAGGTTATGAGATTGAAGAATACATTAAAAATGTCCGTCTATTTAAAACACAGCCGTTGCATCACACTTTTTAGGACAGGTTCACACAATTGAAATTCTAACAGAAAGTGTCCAAGCCACGATTGGAATTTGCCAGTTGTGTGATTTGGAGGAGCTCGATGATGAATTTCACTTTTGTCTTGTTTGTCCTGTGTCAGTGACACCCAAGAGAAAACCTCATCCCATCATCACACTACTGGCGGACTCCAACCCGTCATAAATTGTATTATCTTTTGTAATCATAATTATCTCAACTAACTTAGCCAAATATTTGTATGTTGCTTTTTGTATAAAAAAGTCCTCCAGGGACATAGTAATTATTGTTATTGTACTATTTATGGGCCGGTGGCCTTACCAGAATTAATAAATGCACAAGGCACCGAAGCGTGTTTCTTGTGGAAGGAAATAAAATTAACACTTACTGCATAAGGGGGGGGGGGGGGGTCCTAGGGACCCATTTTTTGTTTTCAGCCCGCGATTTTTAACGCTTGCAATATATTGGTTTATATTTTGTGTATTCGCTTTCTAACTTTAGTTGCGCTTGCTTATTATGGTACATATAGTTCATTCTTCTTAAAAAACAATCACACAAGTTAGGTGAAGCAATGGCCGTAGATGAAAATGCAGAAACAAATGTAGGTCTTTTCGCACATTTTGACGCAAATTAAAATCAAGGCTTTGCCCCTAATTTTTTTTACTTTTTATAAATAAAACTTTTTCATGTTTTTATTTCTTTTATTGTTGATTGTCTTTGAATGAATTATTCTAACTGTGGTGGATTTCATCTAGGAACCCCCCACCGTTATGCATAAACAGAAGTGCAAACCCCTATGCAAGTTAAGTGTTTTAAGTGATAGTAGAATTTTAAAAGTCACAAATCCCTTTTTTTCCAATAATATGTCATTTATTTCCATACGGTTCAGGTTGGACTGAAATAATTCATTTTAATTGGAAATGTGATGACAAAATCGGTGCATTCATAAATTAACAAAAACAGCTAAATGATAAAAGTTAATAATCATATATTCATCTTCGGTAAGCATGTCATTGTAATTACTACATCCCATGTCCATTAAAATGGCCTGCATCCCTTCCACACAGATTTCTCACCTATCCATGTCACGCACAGAAAAAAACAAATAAGAAAGAAGAAAAGGGAAAAAAGAAAAAAATAAAGAAGAAGAAGAGGCCTATACAAATATGAAACATCCTCCTGATCTAGTTTCGCTGAATCAGAGATGTATTTTTTGCATGTACATCAGCATCCACATACTAATCGCTGTGTGTGAAATAGCTAAACTTTGTTAACAGTAGGCTATTCTATGCGTATGTTATACTATACATAGATGTTTACTATATCAAAACGAAAAATCCATTTCTCTCAAAGTTTTTGGTGGAATTAAGTATTTTAGGTGACTCTTTTAGTTCTAGAGGACGAAAGAATACACACACCAAAAAGATTTCGAAATCTCTTAGAATTGAAGAAGTACACAACTTTTGTACTATTGGCAATCATAGTTTTGTTGAACTCTTTACAAATCAGTGTAAGTCTTATTCACTAGTAATTGTATCTCTTGCCATTATTTAATGACTTCATGTTGGATGCAGGCATTACCTTGCTGTTAATATTCAGTAATATCCTTTTGTTTTCATTTATTGGTAGAGGCCCTATATTACTTTTATTTTTTAAGTAATATTTTTTGTCTGCCACTACAAGAATAGACTCATAATGAGAAAAATAGCCGCCCCTTTGGTTTTGAAGCTATTTTTTCTGTGCCGGTGTAGGATTATCTAATATCTATCGAAAGTACACAGGTAATAGTATCAAGATATGCCATGCTATGATGTAATTTGTTATAATTAAATTCAATAATTGAAACCAGTTCGCATATACCAGCAGAAATTCTAAAATACACGCAGGGGTAGTACGCAGGTACATATAGATTCAATAGGTCTATGCTCACCCCAAAAACACCTTATGCTTGTAAAATCCGTTAATCGATTTACTAGAACGGCATTCAACACAAACTCGTACATAATTGCACCAACGATTACACCCAAATAGCAGACACGTAATAATGATCCGAAGTTATGCGGAGAGGTTTCCTACGAATGTCTAAGTCTCATTGTTCGCGAACGCACGTAAGTCAAAACTTGTAGAAATCGTAAAAGCTCTCAGCATAATTTACGTATATACTTACGATTCAAGTTTCGCGGGCGAACCCCAGGTTACCTTAACACATAATGGGAGTCCACGTGGACCCACATTTTGGTTTTTCGCGCGCCATGTTTAATGCTGAATACTAAAAAAAAATATGTAAGTGCCTAATTATCAGTTGCGCATTTTTTAACTTTGCAATGTTAATGTATTTATTTTCTCCTATTTTGAGATAATTTTATTAAGTCCTTAAGAAAATGGTTCACAAAAATCGTTTTTATAACCGCCATTTTGAATCGATATATGGTCGTGTTGATGTACCCATTAATGACCAGAGTTTTGGCAATCAAATAGCAAAGGGGTAGTTTTAAGAGGGGGCCACATGAGCCCCCCCCCCCTATATATTACCGGGAATGCGCAAGACCTTAGCACTTAAGTGTTAAGCTGCTTTGGTTTCGGTGCGTAGATTAGAGTTGCACGTAGGTGGTTTTTGTCATTATTATAGAAATAGTTCATCCAAAGCTTCGAAGAATCTCTCTTCAAGGACTGTGAAGCCTGCATATGTGCGCTGATTCCAAGATCGTTTGCATATTAGATAAAACGACAGGTTTCTCCTCTCCTAGTGGGTCGTTTGCATAGAGTTGAACAGGAGAGGTGAAGTCACACTCCTTGAGGTAGTTTATTCTTTTCTTTTCGGCTCTTCTTTGCTCCTAGCTTAGACAAAAACACATGTTGAAAGCAATCCTTTGATGAGGCGGATGTCCTTAGTGAGTTTCAAATTCTTATGGAATAAGCATTATGTGATTAACAAGCATAAGCTGCTGATAGGGCCGACGAACACGACTCCGGGTACCAAACCCTTCTCGAAAACCATCTGGATGGGGTTGTGAGTTAGGTTGTTTTTAACTTGAGTACTTGGCTGTTTTGTTGATATGCCTGGCCGGAAAACCTGTTCGTTCTGGTATGAGGCGTTCGTTTATCACAGGTGCGATATTGGTGGATAGCTTTGGGATTAGAGGATCTTCCCACGCTTTAGGGAATGCCATAACAATTCCATGTGCTTTCCTTCAGATCTTTGGGAACACTGTGAGAAATAAGGCAGCGATCTGCAATCCTTTTCTACGGGCCGCAAGGTTTCAGTGCTCAGTTCTAGATGTTGCTAAGTTCTACTGTTTTTCCTGGTTTCAGTTCGTCCAATTACTGAAGGGAGCGAGTGAACAGGATCCTAGTTGATATCGTGGGTTCTTGCTGAAATGCTATTTAAAAGCAGTTGCATGGGCAACTTGATTGGGTTGTACATTTGGGCCTCCTGTGGGAGGTTATGTGGGATACCTCGAACTTTTCGGATGGTAGGACCATGCTTTCTCGATGTTATGGGTCATATCGTTGGATTCAATTAAGCTATGCCAGATTTTAATCTTTTTCCTAGGAGATCTTTTTCGACACTTCCTCGCATTTAGCAATTGTTTTAACTGAGAAAGGATCAGGCTTCAAACATGGCCTGGTATATATTCCATTCTACAGCCTATGGGGTGAATATCAGGCAGCTTGTTCACTAGTGGGGTAAAATTGTCATAGTGTGGGGTTCCTGAGGAATTCATCTCCACGTCTGATCCAGGTCTCAGTTAATTCGTGCCAGTTCCTTTAGTGTTTTAAAGCGACGCTTGAAATGCACTTTGTTTGATCTTACTACAGCTTTGACTTTGATACCGATTGGTGTTGAGTTAGTGGAACAGGATCCAGAACAATCTTGCTACACCAAAGTAGCAAGTTTTACATAAAAGAGAGTACGGCAATCTGTATGAGAGGCGTCAAAAACTATATTAAGTGTTTCTGTACTTACATCATCATTGTTCTCCATAGAATTCCCACGCCTCAATCAATATTAATCATGGGACTTTTGATGATTCTGTATCGGCCAAAGAAACCTGGTCAGTATTGAGGTGCCATCATATTAGCCAGATCAGAATCCCTCAGATTGTATGTGAACAAATCAACAAAGCTCGTACGCTTGTATTACTCGGTGTGACAGTACTACATCAGCGGCACTGTTCTGGGACGACGATGTATATAAAATTGCGTGCAACTTAAAAGGATATTTAAAAAAGAAAGATAACAATGTCAAAAGAGTATTAATTATAATAAAATTGAAATGAATCTTGAGAGAAGCATGGCGGAAATCTCAAGAAGGAACAGTACTGATGTTACAGTGTGAATTTTTAAGTCCGTTCACTAGGTTGCTCGTAGGTAAATCGACAAAACTGACTTGACACAAACATACAGATGGTCCGACAAAATTGTAATACTCGAAGATATTTTTGTTGAAAAGATCGAAGCAGGGGTCTTTTGATATTCCTTTAAAGCCAATAAAAATAAGGCTTTTTATTTGTCACTTATTTTATTTCATTCAACCGATACGGAGAACAAAAGATATGCTTCATCAAATATAAGAGTGCCATAATCAACTTGGTCCGATTTCTGCCTTTAAGCTTTGGAGATGCATGAGCAAATGAATAACTTGACTTCAGATCACATTTCTTTCCATTTGAAAAGGCAAACAATAGATCGTGCTGTGTTATTCTGTTGAAAAGAAGAGATTCCTGTCTCCATGTTTTACCAAGCGCTCATCGTGGAATCTACCAAACGGGCTATTCTAACACTAACACGATGCGGGATGTTAAGCTTTAGATTCTTGCCATTGGTCAATTATGGGTCACATCGGCCCACGGGGGTTTTATTCAATTCCGTATGCTTTGACGAGTCCATTGTGTGTATTATCAGAGTTTCTTTTTTGTGTGTTGTTACAAGGAATCAAAGGTTTCCTTGGGAATTCAATACGGAAGCGTCTGTTTGTTTGGTTTGGTTTGGTATGGTTTTAGAATTCTTGTATTAATTTGAGAGATTTGAGAAGGCAAGTCTGCTAATGAAAGTAAGTGAATGAATGATATTTGAAAAACACATATCAAAGGATCCCTGATCATAAAGACAATGCTCACACTTTATTGACCATAATGAAGTTTTAAAGGGATTGTCAATGTCTTCAGTAGGTTCATCGTCAAATTATAGTGAGATTCAACCCATCGTGTGAACCTCTAGTACTTTTCCGAAGGTATGAGCATTAAATGTGGGGATTGCAGTGTGTGGAACAAAAACTAAAATTCCACGCTATTGAAACAGTTGAATCATTGCAGTCTGATAGCAGAGAAAATCAAGTCTATGCTCAATGACAGATTCAAGTCACGTAAAGATTTTGAAGCGACATTAACTCTAAAAACATTCGGACAATCCACATTTGCTTCAATAGTTTCAGGTAACAGGTTGAGTTGAATGTTATTGATTTTGGGCATTGTGAGTTGTGGATTCGAGGAACAAAAGTCTTTGAACTCTCAGTAAAGGTTCAAAGAGGTTCTATATAGATAGAGAGGCAAACGGTTACGTAATCTTAGAAAATACACCGTCTGCTGTTTGCCGACCACAAAGAAAACCTAGGTACCAACATAGAAATCAATGGTTGCCTCCGCTTCTTCCACATACTGTGGTGCCGCTTGACATATACACTAATCGGTTAGTGATACAAATTAATGTATGTGTTAGAGGTGGGCCAGGTTTGTAATTGTAATAATAGTGTACCTGGATAATTGTGCGCAGATACTCTTTTTTCTCATAATGCAATGCGCGCTTCCGCTTAGGTGAAAAGATGTATTCATTGAGGCGGTTATTTAAATCAAGGACACTGATGTGTCATTTCCTTCGTTGCGTGGCCATGGGTAGGACAAAATTTAACCACCGAATAGCACCCAACATCCAACAACTGATTATTTGGCGGATGTTGTATCGATTGACATATTGGTGGTACTACGAGCACCACAAACTGATAATATTCCGTGCATTTCAAAATGTCAGCGCCCAGCACGGACGACTGGTTTGAATGCGTTTCACCCCCTTGGTAAAGGGAAAATGTTAACGTTAATAGACGGTTATCTGAGTCATCATGAACCGGCGAATCGGCCAATAGTTCTGCCTCCTCTCCAAACTACATCGACGCTGGTCCAAAACTTTTCCTCTTGGTTGGACCGATGGGTTGAATCGACTATAAATTACAATTTGAGTATGTTAAAAATCATGCATTGGTTCCATAATCTTACAAATGTAACCAATACATTCGGACACTCCGGTTTTGCCACTCTCCTATTAACGAAGCGTATATTTTGTTTTACATATTGGATCGAAAAGGAATAAACGGCAAATAAAACCATTTTATTAGCTTTGAGAGCATAGCAAACAAAGACCCATGTGGTATTAAGAGAACCCGTTTTAACGAATAAAATACATACAAGATACACTATAAAATTATGACCACATATAGAGTGGTTCCATAGAAAAACGGAATTACTATACCCTAACAATGAATTAAAACAACCTAGTCGGACCATGTGCTATTTAAAAAATGCGCTAGTGATATATTATAACGTGTTATGCGTACGACCGGAACGTTTAGGTCATACATGACATAGGAAATAACATTATGAAAGCCTCTGTGTGACGATGTATGACGCCTGACGGTGCAGTCCGTTATCGCATAACAACAATACATATACCATATACAGTAGCGCGAATTTCAAATAGCGCATGGTCAGACAAAATGCTTTTAATCGTTTTAGGTTTAAGTATAATTTCCAGTTTCCCCATGAACCCACTCCATATGTTGTTCAATAATGTGTATATAGCGGGTATTTTGTAAGTTATTCTTGATACAGGTTCTCATTTAAGTTTTTAACAAAATGCCTCTGTCCCGAGTGTTAACATTTTTTTGGGACAGCCTGTAGAAGGGAAGCTTAGATGCCATACCGATGCGTGTACTGTGGCCAAAAGTGAATTATTTTATTCAATGAATATGTTATAGGCTGGTATTTTGAGTGTATTTGGTGCAAGGTTCCCCATTTGATTTTTTTTTTTAATTATACGGATATCCATTGAGCCATTTTGAGCATTTTGTTATATTTCCTACTCCCGGCTACCTGATCATCCTCTGTGATGATAATAACATACATTTATATGGCGCTTTACAGAGAACACAGAGCCTTACAACAAAATGCAACATGACATACAGCATAAAATTCATGGATTTCTAATCGTTTAAACGTTTCTTATTCATTTTGATTATTTCTGGGTTTTCCCAACAATTTTCCACTCCTACACGTAAGCATGTACGCTCGCTTGACGACGCTATTATGAAGGATTCTCTTGTTCATCCTCTGATGTATTCGAATCGTCGCATTGTCACGTGTGCTGTACGTTATGAGAAACCATAGTAAAAACCTCCCATGATTTTGTTAATCTTGATACGTCCAATAATTTAGTGCTCTTCTTGAAGATTTCGATGGTTCGCCAACGTTACGTTATGAGAAACCATAGTAAAAACCTCCCATGATTTTGTTAATCTTGATACGTCCAATAATTTAGTGCTCTTCTTGAAGATTTCGATGGTTCGCCAACCATGTATTTTTTTTCTTTTTAAACAATATACAGGGTGAGTCAAAAAAAAAACTTGACCCTGATTGTGTCGGCCATTTTGAATTTTTAAATAATATAATATCTAACATATGTGGTATCTTCGGAAAGTTTATTTCATTATCTTTAATTTGCTGCAAAGATCGTTCCAATCGGTTAAGTATAGGCCGAGCTACAGTCTTTCGAATCAAGAATCTGCAGTGAATAAATAGCCTGATTTTCTTCTGGACACGGATTTCCTTCGCTGAACGCCGTTCATTTCAATGTGAATCCGTGGACAGAGCAGAAAACCGACTACTTGATTCAAACGACTTTAGCTCGGTCTATACCTAACCGATGTGAATGATCTTTGCAGCAAATTAAAGATAATGAACCCAGCTTTCAGATGATACCAAATATGTTAGATATATTACTTACAAATTCAAAATGGCGGACACAATCAGGGTCAATTGTTTTTTTTGACTCACCCTGTATTACTACTAATTTATATAGTTACGATTTTTAGAATTTCCTGTGTTCCACAGAAATAAATTGGTCAAACAGCATGAGGAATCTTGAAATAGATTCATCAGGATTGTTCATGTTGTATCTAAAAGGTAGATTGTGTTCAACAAATCTAGTTGATTTACTTGGATAAGACGTTCTTTCAATCTCTATGAAGGAACTGATACTCTAAATCATGTCTTCGATCAGCTGCTACAAAACCAAAAATGGAACACCTGAGGTAAATAACTGGCAACAGCTCCAAATGTATTGCAGTAGCTAGTGTGGTCCCAAAACTTGCGAATTGGATGACGAAACGTCTTAACCAAGTAAGTGAACTGGATTTGCTGAACAAAATCTACCTTTTAGATACAATATGAGGACTGTAGTAAACTAAAAGCATATACCAAAATATCAAATATAATATGCATTATAAATTGTAATTTGAACCTTGTTCGCAATGCAACCCTAAATATACGAGCAAATCAGACACATTCTTTAATCGGAATGACGTTTTCGTTATGGACCGCTCTATTTTAGGTTTGCAGAAGAGTGTACTTAAAAACGTGTAGCAGCAGATTTACTGAATTTACAATACAACTCAGATAAAATTACTCACCCATGTTGTTGCTAATGTCTTTATAATACAAATCATCGACAGTGATTTGCAAAAAAGGCTTAGAAATAAACAAAATATACAGCTACAATTTGCTTTCACATGTTGAGTAATGGCGCTAGTATGCCGCTGTCGTCACTGTTGTGGAATTATACAATTATATATTGAATGATTTCCCCTGAATTTTGTATCTCAGAATTACTAGTTGTGAATTTTAAGCATCTATTATGATAAATGACCTTCTCAGGTATAGTGTGTGCCTTGTTTTACGAGCGATGAAACAAGTTTTATTAGCTCCGAATATTTGCGAAACCTTTTTTCTTCGGAGCCTATTCATTTACACTGCTACAGGTTATTGTATACGGAAGTGCTTCTACCGTGATGCGAGTACGCCCAAATAAAAACGTTCATCACGGTAGAAGTTCCTTTTACTATTTGAACCCAAAGATGATATACGTGAATGTATATGGAGCTTCACACCCCTCTTAGTATATTGGTTCCAGTCATTAGGATTGCCCACGGTTCTCCGTTACCATATTTTCTCACACTCTAAAACATCTCATCATCCCGCCCTTTATCTCATGTAATCGTGTTGCACTTACAGAGGTAGGCCAGTTGCCTACATTAAATTCATTGTGAAAGTGTCAGGTAATAAAGCATGTTTGTGATCAATGATTTAGGTGAGGCAATTTCATCAGCATACAGCGCATCACTCCAAAGATACTGCCTTCTCAAGATGAGAAACTTTATATCTCAAGCGTGATGATATAAGACTTTCCTGTTTGTATTGTGTGACATGAGTGCTGCCTTTGATACCATTAAAACCATGACATTTTTATTAGGCGTCCATTTCCCATAGAAGTGCGGTCCCGAGTTGAGCGAACTTTACTCACACATGTTCGCTCGGGCAGAGGAACTCTCCTTGGGGCTGAAGCGAACGTTCAGCTCCATGAAAAGGTATTTATACTAGTTGCTCTTTCCCTGAGAATGCATGAATCCAGCTTTGGTATCTCGGAAAGCACTGAAAGGGACATGAACGAGTGTTGACAGTTGACCATTGAAACATATGATGACATATTTGACAACATGATTTCCCCACTTGATCCCACTTAAAGGAGGATGGTCCGATTTAAGTCTATAAAGTTTTCATGCTGATAGAAGGGCCTCCACCCCCAAAACTCCATCTGTAAAGTTTTGCGCCGATCATTTCAATGCCGTTTTGATGTAGGAGCTAAAAACGCGATTTTATAAGCCCATAGAGTACTTTGTAAAATTAATATTGGTCGACCAAAATGGGGCATCACAAACCAAACATCATTTAGTCCCAGTTTACACAGGGTAAATGATAAAAACAGTAGCTTTACTTCTGATATAAAATTTCGACCAACTTGCCGGTAAAACTGGGGTTCCTAGGGGACGAGGAGGCTATAGCGGATCGGCCATGGAGCCTTTAATTCACGATATTTGATCACTAATTTCCACTTGATCAGAAATTTTCCACTTGACAAGATAATTTCCATTTGATCACTTAATTTCAAATATTTGACAAGATAATTTCCAGTTGATCACTTAATTTCAAGATATTTGACAAAGTAATTTCCACTTGAAGCGATATTTTCTTCCACTTGACACGATAATTTCCAGTTGTATCCTTAATTGTCAAGATATTCGAACAGATAATTTCCTCCCCACTGATCAGATATTTTCCACTTGACAAGAAATTTCCAGTTGATCACTTAATTTCAAGATATTCGACAAGATAATTTCCACTTGATCAGATTTTCCAACTTGACAAGATAATTTCCCGTTGATCGCTTAATTCAAATATATTACAAGTTCATTTCCAGTTGAACACTTAATTTCAAGATATTTGAGAGATAATTTCCACCTTGATCAGATATTTTCCACTTGACAAGATAATTTCCAATTGATCACTTAATTAATCCAGATATTTGACAAGATAATTTCCAGTTGATTCAACTTATTTCAGATATTTGACAAGAACATTTCCACTTATCAATATTTTCCACTTGAGCACGATAATTTCCAGTTGATCACTAATTTCAAGATATTGACAAATAATTTCCCGTTGATCACTTAATTTGCCAAGATATTTGACACCATAAGTTCCACTTCGTGACGTCATAATTGGTCTGGCATGATGAAGATGGTGACAGTGTCCGTTGCAAGTAGCCGAATTTGGAACCATGTATACGCTTGCAGGTCATGCATTATACATAGGATTCCCATTTTTGCTGATAGGGTCAAGGTTTCCCTTTATTGATGAGGCTACAACTGGATTTACGCAGTATTTTTGGGCACTGAGCGGTTCAGTTTAAAAGTTGGGGCTGGGTTAGAGTTAACTGAGGTTAGGGTTAGTTTTAAGGTTATAGGGTTAGGGCTGGGGGGGGGGCTATTTTAGGATTATTGGGCCTAACACTGAACTCGTTTATGGGTTAGGTTTTGTTATTAGAGGTCTCGGGGGAATCACAAACATGATAGGCCTACTCATTGAAAATAGGACGTTATGTGTTTTTCCTTCCTTTTTTCCTCTTGACAGGTTTCAATTTTCTCTCCCACCCCTCGTAATAATGAACGGTCCCTAAAGATGTTTATTTTAAAACCTAAATTCTTAGTCTTGTAGTACGAGCTGATTCAACTGAACCCTGAACACTTATTTCGTGTCGTCCTGTGTCCGTATAACCAACTGACATACGAACTTAGTTACAGTCAACAACCGCACCCTGTAATATGGATCCCTCTGTGCCGAACTACTGGGATAACCCACTGTTTCGGCAAGTAACCCTGCAAGTAACGTAGCCCGCATTTTCGTCATGAATAATTGCCGAAACACCGGGCGTTTCGGCAGATACCCCTGCCGTACGGCAAGGTCATCTGCCGAAAGACCGGGCGTTTCGGCATAACCAGGTATTTCAGCGCAGCACGGCTGACATGTCTGATGTTGTGCCGAAGTGGAAATTGGAAAATAACGTGCTGTTGATGTGTAGAGCACGTGTCAGTTTACGCATTCGTGATTTTATGGACAATTCTACAATGAAACTCATTAAAAATCAGGCTTTTGGCATATAGGAACAAACATGTATGTAATAGTAGACGTAAATACGATCTTGTAACGCCAAAAGCACCCACATACACCCACATAGACCCCATGAAGAACACCTTGCTAAACGTTCGTTTAGCAAGGTAGCCGAATTCGGAAACAATGTATACGTTATATGTATTGATATACACATGGCTCCCATTGTAAATGTCCCCTTTATTGATTAGGCCGGTTGCAACACGGGTTAGGTTTAGGGTTGCACTGTTAAAAATTTCCGTAAATTAAGAAAACAGATTTTCCGTAAATTTACGGAAAAATATGTTTTAGAAAACAATAAAAATAAAAAAACAAAAAACATAAAAAATAGCTAAAAATGTTAATTTACGGAAATATTTCAAAAATTTCTGGCAGCAATATTTCCGGACTTTTTTTTTGGTTCCGTACTTTTAAATTACGGAAAAATTCTGTTAAAATACATATTTTTTCCATAATATGAGACAAATTTCTGGAAATACTGCTGCCAGAAATTTCCGTAAATTTACGGACATTTTTTTTAACAGTGTGGGGTTATAGGGCCCCGGTATAGGGCCCATAGGACCTTTGGTTAAGATTAGGGTTAGGAAGTAGGTTAGGCTTTGGTTATTAGGATCCGGTGCGGGAGTACTGTTATGACGTCTCGTAGACGTCAAAGGTCAGAAATACCTTTCAAACACAAATAAATGAGCCTTGTGCACAAATGATCTGAATTTATATAATATAACAGATTTTAATGATTTGTGATTGGTTTGGTTCAAGAATTTGGTATGTCCAAAACAAAATTACATAGTAAAATTACACACAATTTATATGATTGATACTTAATTGTCAACAAGAATGTCCACTAATGTCCACAAGAAGCGTTGCAGTTCAACGATGATATGTCCTCACAGCGAAGACTTCAAAATGACAGCATGCAAAGTCACACTTATAAATCAGGTAATATTCCATGGGAATCTTCTCAGTCCTGAAGATAACCTTTGTCCAGCAGTTCAAGACGACAAGGTTAAATAAGTCCCTTGACGACACTAATATTCCACAGTATATCATTCCAAGATAATCACCACGATTTCTATCTGTCCACAATTTGGAATCCTATTTTGATTCCCAGCCCTTTTTGCTTCAAAGACGACAGTAGAATAATTACAGCGACTCTGCTCACATGGAATTATAAATCATGGCACTAGGTACTTTACAGGTCTGCTCCTCAATGCAGAGTAAAACTAGCTATGACTTCTAGCTACTTGTTACTAGTGGATGCTGGCAGAGAGTCCTTACTCAAATCTCCATTATATATTGACTTCACAAAGTTCCCAAGTCTTAAAATAGACATTACTACAGCATCATGCATAAACACAACCTTGCACTAGCTGACCAATTGAAATTCACATAAATTATATCATCTGAATTACATCACTTCCCATATATAACTTTATGGGGATTCCCCCAGATTAAATGGCTCATCAATGCTGGTATTGCTTGCAAGGGAGCAGTAGGAATTTTCTGATTGGGCTTGCCCGCCATTTGACACGTGTGACAAGTCTTACAATACTCAGACACATCTTTTCTGAGTGTAGGCCACCAAAAATGACTCCTAATTCTGCAATGTGTTTTTCTTACACCTAAGTGGCCTGCCATGGGACTATCATGGGCTATGCCTATCACTTCCCTATGGTATACCTTTGGCACTACAATTTGATGCACAACCTTCCATTCTTCATCTACAAGTGCATCAGGTGGCCGCCATTTTCTCATGAGGACACCATTTTGTTTGTAGAAACATACAGGAATTTGCTCGGCTTCCTGTTGTGTCAATGCCCTCTCACCTAACTTTCCTAAGTACTGGGTCATTGTTCTGCTCATTTACCAGCTTGTCATGGCTTAAAGGGTCTCCTTTTACAGTCCCTAACTCTATCATGCTCAGCGGCTGGATTTTCATTGTTTACCAGCTTGTCACTTACTTTGTGCTCAGGGGCTGGATTTTCACTAACATGGAATTTAGTCTTCCCTGAAGAGGGAAGATGACCTCCAAATTCCTCTAATTTTGAGAGAAAAGTATCCTCTAAATTTGGGACCAAGTCATCCTCGACGCTCTTCATATATGTATGAGTATTTTGAGTCATCACCTGCTCACTGTTTTCTTGTGAGGCTTTTCTGGCCATTGACCTAGTTACTGCACATGCTGGGAAAATTTCAGTTTCCTCATCAAACTTATCCACTGTACAGGGCACCTGGGAAACTATGGGATCTGGGAGTACTTTTCCCCCTGCCAAATCATTCCCTAACAACATGGAAACCCCTTTTACTGGGAGTTCTTGTCTAACACCAATTGTGACAGTTCCAGAAACCAAGTCTGATTTCAAATTCATTTTGTGAAGAGGGACACTAATACAATCCATACCTATCCCCTGAATCAATGCACTAGTTCCTGTGGAACTCTCAATATGAAATGGAAGTGCATGTTCCAATATCATGGACTGCGCGCAGCACGTGTCCCGCATGATTCTAATGGGTTTTGGATCTAAACTATCACCTGAAAGTGACAAAAACCCTCCAAACAAAAGGCTTAAAGTCATCCCTTACTTTTTCTGTGTCAATTCCCTCTTGTGGAAGTTCAACAAGATTGTCAACAAGAATGTCCACTAATGTCCACGAGAAGCATTGCAGTTCAACGATGATATGTCTTCACAGCGAAGACTCCAAAATGACAGCGCATAAGTTCACTTTTTTTTTTTTTTTTTTTTGGGGGGGGGGGTCATGTTAAATTTATTATTCAGTAAACCAAGCACCTATCTGCATATCAGCAGTAAATCATATGATGTACATTTGTGTGGGATGGCCGATGGGTGTAGGCCTATGGGTTCTATGCAATAGGACCTATGTAACTTTACATTGGGGGTTATGCAATTTTCCAAACACATCTTTCAATTTCTGCGGCCCCTCGTAAATAATGAACGGGCCCTAAAATTATTAGTCTAAAGCTAATCTTAGCCTGTCGTACGAGCTGAGTCAACTGAACACCTATTTCGTGTCATCCTGTGTCCGTACAGCCAATTGACAACAAGATTGTCAACAAGAATGTCCACTAATGTCCACGAGAAGCATTGCAGTTCAACGATGATATGTCTTCACAGCGAAGACTCCAAAATGACAGCGCATAAGTTCACATAAAACTCCTCAGGTAATATATTCCATGGGAATCTTCTCAGTCCTGAAGATAACCTTTGTCCAGTAGTTCAAGATGACAAGGTTAAATAAGTCCTTGACGACACTAATATTCCACAGTATATCATTCCAAGATAATCACCACGGTTTCTATCTGTCCACAATTTGGAATCCTATTTTGATTCCCAGCACTTTTTGCTTCAAAGACGACAGTAGAATAATTACAGCGACTCTGCTCACATGGAATTATAAATCCTGGCACTAGGTACTTTAAAGGTCTGCTCCTCAATGCAGAGTAAAACTAGCTATGACTTCTAGCTACTTGTTACTAGTGGATGCTGGCAGAGAGTCCTTACTCAAATCTCCATTATATATTGACTTCACAAAGTCTTAAAATAGACATTACCACAGCATCATGCATAAACATAACCTTGCACTAGCTGACCAATTGGAATTCACATAAATTATATTATCTGAATTACATCACTTCCCATATATAACTTTATGGGGGAATCCCCCAGATCAGCAATTGTTTGATTCTTAAAGCATAAAACAAGTTGACTCAGTTACTAAGGTTACTTCTTGGGGACATTTCCACTTCCCTAGTGTGCAATCGAAAAAGGTGACCCTTGTACAAACAACACTAGGATATTCCCCTTCTCTCTTGTATAGTAACAAAGTACTTTTTCCCGTGAGAAATCTGTTCTCAAATAAAATTGAGAAAATAATATTTTAATCAAAATTTTGAGGGTAATTAACAGTACAAACATTGGGATTAGGACCTAGGTGATTTTACTTGACAAAAAAGAGGTTATGTGATTTTATTTTTTTCGGAGGGGGGGGGGGTCATGTTTAAATTATGATTCAGTAAACCAAGCACTATCTGCATATCAGCAGTAAACTATGGATGTACATTTGTGTGGGATGGCCGATGGGTGTAGGCATATGGGTTCTATGCAATAGGACCTATATAAACTTTACATTGGGGGTTATGCAATTTTCCAAAACAATCTTTCAATTTAGTGCGGCCCCTCGTACATACTGAATGGGCCATAAAATATTAGTCTAAAGCTTAATCTTAGCCGTCGTACGAGTGAGTCAAACTGAACACCAATATCGTGTCATCCTGTGTCGTACAGCCAATTGACATAAGAAACCTTATTACATCCAACAAACGCACGCTGTAATAAGGATCCACTCTTGTGCGAAACTTCTGGGATAACCCATTGGTTCGGCAAGTAACACTGCCGTTCGGCAGGGTAATGACGTATAGCCCGCATTTTCGGCAAAAATACGAAACACCAGGGCGTTTCGGCAATCGGAAGGTCAGAGGTCGAAAGCCGGGCGTTTACGGCAGAGCCCAGTATTCGGGCGCCAGGCACGATGAACTACTTGCCGCCATATTACCGTTTCTGCTAATTGAAGCCCGTCACGAATTAGGACGTCACGAAGTGGAAATTATGTTTCAAATATTCAGTTAGAAATTAGTGTCAACTGGAAAACTTGTGAATATCTTAAAATTAAAGTGGATCAACTGGAAATTATTATCTGTCAAGTTGAACTATCTGATCAGTGGAAATTACCCTGTCAATGTATCTTGGAAATAAGGGATCAATCAACCTGTAAATTATCTTGTCAAATATCTCGAAATTAAGGGGTACTGGAAATTATCTGTCCAAATAATATCTTGAAATTAAGTGATCAACTGAAATTATCTTGTCAAATATCTTGAAATTAAGTGATCAACTGGAAATTATCTTGTCAAATACCTTGAAAATTAAGTGATCAACTGGAAATTATCTTGTCAAGTAGAAAATATTGATACAAGTGGTAAATTATCTTGTCAAAATATCATTGAAATTATGTGATCAACTGGAAATGATTTGTTCGTGGAATATCGTAAAATTAAGTGATCAATGGTAATATCTTGTCAAGTGGAAAATATCTGATCAAGTGGAAATTATGTGATCAAATATCGTGTAAGTAAGGGATCAAGTGGAAATCATGTGTCAAATATTTATTGTATGTGTCAAATATGGTTCACTTGTCAATGTCATGTCCGTCAGGCTTCAGTAGGTATCACAGATATACCTAGGGTGTTTCGATTACATCGAACCGATCGTAGTACTAAGTAATTTGTTAACAAGAGAATGTATAACAATATTTGCACTGGTAGTCACATGAAGTTTTATAGTGACAAAAAGTCCTACTTGCGAGTGGGGATGAGTTTCTGTTCATGTACAACCAGTGAAAAAATGCATTGAAGAAATGCATTGTGGGAAGAGCACTCTACCTCCTCTTACGGTTAACGGGTTACAAGCATCAGTGTTCTTTATATCACTCAATCCTTTCCAGAGTTTGCTTGACGTACCGTATACTTGAAACAGTTATTAACTCATTTTGAAGTTATGAAGGTTTATTTTTTACACTGGAGAAACCCAGCTTCTCTGTAAGAGTTCCATCCTGGGATTACAGCTGACTGTGAGCGTACTCTACAAAAAACGGGGGGTCATTATTGGGCATTTTTTTTTTTTCACATACTATTGGTCATGCTGATGTTAGCGACAGTAGAACTCGAACCACACCTTCAATGAGACCAGAATATAACACTTAAGTGTTAGGGGGGGGGTTCCTGGAGACCCAACATTTTTGTTTTTCGGTGCGCCATTTTTAATTGGGTGCGCGTTGCAAAAAAATAACGGTACAAGGATATTCATTTCTTCCTGTTATTGGTCGTGGTGATGTATCCATCAATGACCAAGTTTTTTGGTAAAATATTCCACCGGCAAAGGGGTTTTTCAGGGCTGAGGGTCCATATGTCCCCCTATACGCTAATAGGAGTGTGCAAGACCTTATCCACTTAAGTAATGAAAACTCTTCCATCTAGCAAATTAGTCATGAACTCACATGTGTAGTGTAGACTTTTATTGTCAGTCCTTTGTGTCGTATAACACACATTCCAACCATCTTCCCTGCATACCAATCACCGTGAAGTTTGTAACAGTAGCCGTTTAGCTGAAATGGATGAATAAATGTATCAACTATAGGCCCCTTGGAAAAAATGCACACTCCTCCACCGATTAGACCCCTGTAAATAAGAAAAAAAATGACAACAAAGCTGATATAAGTAATTTGAGAGCAAGTCAAAGTAACGAGAAACAGAGCAGGTATAAGAGTAATGTTTGGTAGAATGTGATTCAAAGTGTCTAATGTGACCTTTCCAAAGTCAAGCTATACTGTTTCGAATAATAAGGTGGTCCAAATTATTGGTTCAGCTCATAGAATGAAATATAGGAATAGTTTGGACTATCTTACGTGTTTGGTTATTATCCAAAATGGCGAATAAAGTCAACAGGGCAGCTATTGAATTCTATTGACCTGTGACCTATTTTGTTGGATAACGTGAAAACTAAGTATAACAGACAAGGCAAACTATTCCTCATTTCAATCCTTTAAGCTAAGGAAATAATTTGCCCCACATATTGTCTGAATCAAAGCAACTTTTGACTCATTTACACATCACAATTTTTTTTTTCACCATTTTTTACTCTCTAACTCCGAAACTATAAGCCATAGATAGTGTAAAGTATACCTATTTGGAATCCTTGTTATCTGAGAATGAGTGTCAAGTGCTTTTCACCCCTGACCCCTGTTTAATCTTGAATCCCGAGTTGGGGTCCAAAAATTCACAATTTTATCCGGAAGCGCATACTCTTTCATTACAGTCCCTGCTACTAAACCTGCAGTATTGGTTGATCTTTCTTCTTGTTGAAAGTTGTTTGTGCGGCACATCATTACTGGGATTGAGTACGTTCTCCATCTGTTTGTGATATCAACCTAGCTGTTGAAGGGGTTTCCATTCTTGTCGTTGACTGAGGTTGGATCAGATGGCTTTTCCCGCTTTTGTCTGCCTTGAAACCTTCTCTGGGGCAATTTGTGTACTTTGCAACTAAGTCTTCACCACACTATCCCATCAGTATTATTTGGCCTCCTGATGACCATCTTGCAGTCCTGCCAGGCATTTTTTTACGCATCATTTATATTACTGGTGCTCCAATTTTTTCCCGACAGCTGCATTGGTAATTTGGTCCGTCCAGCAGGGTGTTCCTTTATTGTCCAGTTGTGGCTTTTTATTTCAACATTTTGCTTAAATTAGTAAATACGTGAAATAAAGTGTGTATATCGGGATATTACAATTTACAGGCACATCGAATACACAATTTTATTAATTCAAATATATGATTTAATTCGTGAATACAAGGATTCGCCGCACATCATCGCAGACATAATGTAAACTCACCCGTGGAAGTAATGAGAATAGGGCAACACATGTTTAGTAGTTTCTTGTAGGAGCCGATAGTCTTTAGCCACCCACACCTATGAGGCAAAGAAACACAAGCGAAATTTAATTTCACAAAACGTTAAATGGTTAGTAAAAATATACACTAAAAGCAACATCTGTTGTGATGCGATAACGCTGGACAAATATACACATAAGTATCGCAGGTTTCGGGAAAAAACACAAACCTACAACATAATATGGCCGATTTCACACTTATACGCTTACGGACGTTTTTAGCGGGATGAGATGCTATCAAAGAAAACGACTAAGCGACATCGACTATTCAGTTGGTGTTTCTTCAAAATTAAATCTCCCACATACAAACATTTCGGCAAAACAAAACAAAATTTAGTTATACAAAATGGTAAGGCAAAACAACCGCTAAAATTAAATATTTAAGGCATACATGTGACAAGTACTGTTGAACAGTTAGAACATTACGATTTCAAGATATGATCAATTTGGAAATACTCAAGTACAAAGTAGAAACATTTAAATTCTTAGATATGTTGATGGTATACAATTCAAAATGATATGCTACATTTGACTTGAACATTCATTGCTACAGTCGTGAATATTTAGCAAACAATCAACTATCTAAAGTAAAGAATCAGTATATTAATACTATAATTAATTTTAGAAAAAGAAAAAAATAATGTTACCAATTTACCTCCTGAAGTGCAACGATATCATAGCGTCCTTTGGTCAACTCATGAGCAATTGCTTGCATACGTTGTTGGCGATGCTTACTTAGGATGACCAGACCCCTGTGAACAAGGTTTAAGTATTGTATGGAAGTTTCCGTAAGCTGACCCATCTGACACACTTTTTTTTTTCTGACACACTTATTAATTCGGAAACCCTTCACGGAATAAAACACAGGTTTATTCCGTTAATGTTTCCGAATCCATAAGTGTGTCAGAAAAAAGTGTGTCAGATGGGCCAGGTTATGGAAACTCAGGATTGTACACCTGTTTGTTAAAGCGTATCCAAGAAACAATAAGAAACAATCGTCTATTGAAGTTTCTAAAAACTTAACAAAACAAACAATAATATTAGCTGTGGTTCCCTAAAACCGAAGTCGCTTCTTTTGTCTGTTTATATGTCTTGTTTCTGTTTCTATGTGTATATCGTCTGTGCCATTATCCGTCATCGATTTTGTTCTAATTGACAGTCGTGATCTCTCGTTAATTAGTATGCCTGCATAGCAATATTCCATTGAATCTTCCCTCAAACATACTTTAGTAACTAGTTATTAATGATGAGATGATGATGATGAGATGGTGGTGGTGGTGGTGGTGTCGGATGTTCTCGCAACCAAGGAAGATCCAGGCACGGGCGGCACGGAGGTATTCCTCGACAACCTTTGAAATACTGAATCGAGATGCTGCCGATAAGTATTCTTCTGGTCAAGTTTCACTCCAGGGAGGTTGGCGTGGGATGTAGGTCGAGGCGCTTCCACTGAGATTGTCAGTGGATGAGCTTGGTGATGGCCTCATTGGTGTGTAAACGATTGGAGGAGTCGCGGGGCTGGTCCTGCCTAACTGAGTCTCCAGGTTATTG
The DNA here is from genome assembly GCA_023653785.1 of Ophioderma brevispina. Classification (NCBI taxonomy): domain Eukaryota; kingdom Metazoa; phylum Echinodermata; class Ophiuroidea; order Amphilepidida; family Ophiodermatidae; genus Ophioderma; species Ophioderma brevispina. The sequence goes on from JAMKCH010027048.1 coordinate 27,674, forward strand.
AGACAGGCCCGTCGCGGGGGGGGGGGGGGGGGGTGTCGGGGTGGCTTTGTGCGGTCACACCCACCAAATCCACAAAAGGGGAAAAAGTCCACTTTTGTGAATATTTTGATTTAAAAAGGTCCAAAACGTAGAGAAGAAATTTTGACAAGAAATTCTACTTTTTGGTGATTTTAAATGTTCAAAAGTTCGAAAAAAGGACCATTTTAGGGGGGAGTTAGGTCCACGTTTAGGCCAATAAAGTCCACTTTTTAAAAAAAAAAAGTCCACTTTTTCGAAGCTCGCAGCCCCCCCAAATTAATCCTGCGTTAGGCCCTGCTGAAGGGGGACCCACCCCCCCCCAGTTCACCCGCTCCCAAACAGATTCTCCACAACTTTGTTACACCGTGCATCTACGCTGATGATTTCAACAACCATATCATAACCTGGGGCTTACAGGAATACCAACCGTGACGGGAGATCCAACATTTTTTGTATAGACCCTTAAGAGGCTAGTCCTCCAACTAGCTAGAGGACTTACTGGGCTTCCAATTCTGGGTTCGTTTACGGTCCCGTTTCGTACAACAGTTTTTAATCGGGTAAGGTGGAACACAACCTCAATCCTGATCTTGCATTTGTAAAATAGGGATGCCATGTTGTTCACGTACAGTTCTCGGACCCGCTTGGGTGTACCAACCAAAACCAAGTGTAAAAAGGTGAATTTCGGCAAGGGCAGACTTGGGACCCAGTTGAGAATCTGGGGGATTCAGAAGTGCCTTACTCCTTTTGCTTCAACTCCTCCAACCTGGACACTACTTACACAGTACATGATAGCAAAGACACCATCCCAGTTAGACCAGATTGACATTAGACCAAATGGTATTAGACCAAATGGATATTAGACCAAATGGATATTAGACCAAATGGGTATTATTTAGACAAATGGGTTATGACCAAATGGGTATTAGAGCAGATGGAATTAGACCAGATGGATATTAGACCAAATGGAATTAGACCAATGGGGGTATTAGAACAAATTTATATAGACAAAATGAAATTAGACCAGATGGGGATTGACCCATTGGCATTAGACCAATCGGTCATAGACGATATGGATATTAGACGATATGAGATTTTAGACCAGATGAATATGAAACTACATGGCAAGAGGACTTAAATGGTATTAGCCTTACTGGGTATTAGGACTAAATGGTATTGACCAATTGAGTTAGCCAAAAATGGACATTGACCAACTTGGGTTAGACAAAGGGCTAAGTCACCGTCACGAGCGCTGGGAGGAGACGGTCCATGGAAATTGATTTCACTCATTCTAGTATGAAGGCCTGAATACTCTAAAAACCGCCTCACGACAGAGTTTTCTAACCAATTGAAATGTCATTGTTTCTTCCAACTTAATTGCTGAGCAACTCTCGCAAATGGTCGTTACCCAGATGTGCAGTCAGATAAGAATCACACTCACTCTGTTAAAAAAGAATCATCGAATTTCGTCGAACACCCCTTTTTCACTAGATGAGCTCACCTCTCTATCATCACGAAAAAGTTGGAAAGGCCCATGGTCCTGAATACATCAGCAATTCCCAGAGCACTGCAGCCCACGAGTCCCGTGAAGCCTTCCATGAGTTCTACAACCTTTGCCTCATCAACCTGTCCTTTGCAAGATCTTTAGGACGTCTACATCATCGCACTCCCAATCAAACAAGCCTTCTGACAACTCTTAAGGAACTATCACACCCATATCACTATGTGGCGTTCCTTCAAAATCCTTGAGAGACTGATCCTGGGCTAGCTGTAGCCAGTCGTTGAATCCCATCTGCCTGACGTACAAGCAGGATTTCGCCGTGGCCGGAGCACTGTCCATCAGATCGTAAAACTCACAAATAATATTAAGGAGAGCTTTGAAAAGCGTCGTAAGGCGGGCGTCATTTTGGTGGCCCTTAGCATATGACACCTTGTGGCATCAGGGTCTCACACTGAAGCTTTTCAGGAAAATCACGGATCGTCAACTTGTACTATTTACATGTAACTTACTTGCTAACTGCAGCTTTGTCCTCAAGACCAGTGATGGGCATAGGAGTCGACTGCGTCGTCTGAGGAACGGAGTCCCACAAGGATCAATGTAGCATCCCACGCTGCTTAACCTGTACATTAGCGACTTACCTCAAACAAAATCTAGACAATATGGTTACGCCGACGATCTTGCTGTTCTTCACTTGGGCAGAAGCTGGACGGAGTAGAAAGTACACTTACTTCAGACATGGCCCTACTTGCAGCATATCTCATGTCTGGCTTGTATAGACGTTGGACATCTACAATCTGGGTTTTTGCCCATTCCAGGTTGGAGTAAGCTGAGGTTACAATATGTTTCCATTGAGCTGTATTTCTGACAAAGGTGACAATCCCATAGGTAGCGCTATCGGTGTGTGCTGCTAGAGTATAGCCGCAAATTTCCAAGATAGAACTGACAGTTTCGTGTGTCTCTTGGAGATTGCCAGTGACTTTGTGCGTTTGTGTGAGATGTTCAATGATGTTGATCTTTGCCTTAGTATAAAGGCCTTCCACATTGAGTTGAAGCACAGAGATGCCATCTGACTTGGCAACCGATGATGCCTGCCCTGATAAGAGCGCGTGTTCTAGACTGACATCAGGATGTGTCCTCTGACGGGGCATGATGAGAGTACAGGGAGCCAAAAAGGCAACAGAAATGTTAGCTTAGCCTCAAGCTGATTATCATTCGCCTGATCAAAATCAGTTTCCAGGGCTCGATATCACCGCACGATAATCATGATGATGACGACGACGATGATGACAAAATAAAAGGAGTAAGATTGTATTAGAATTTCGTCGCTGGGCAAGAAACCCCTCCTATACGTATTTGACCTTTAAAATCAAAATTTCTATGTGAAAAATGGACGTCATTTTCAAAACCTTTGTGCAAAATTTCATTTCTCATCAGAACTCTCTGCAGCAAAAAATCGTAATGCTAAATAACCATTCTAATATGATTTTTTTTTGTAAAGCGAAATCTATTCTATAAATTATTTGCGTTTGTTTTTGATAAAATGTTTGATTTTAATGTTGGCAGTAAATATGCACATAGGAGCTTTGGAAAGTGGGGCCCATTTCCGCATAGGATCTTTGGATTTCCAACGTCAAATGCACAAAGGAGATTTTTTCCTGACCCGGCGACGATGTTTTGCATTTCAAAAATGTCAAAGATTTTTGCTTGCACTCAATTTGGAGGTTTGACAAAGTATGTGCTCAGTGTGTTCCCAATGTATGTCAATAATTTAAGCCACATTGGGATTTCACCCTGTCTTAGAATATAGCCATATCTCTCGATTTCAAAAACAATCGGATGTTTGTAAAACGGTATTCAAACCCAGACTTCATTTATGAAATGATTGTAATATTACGTCACTATTTTATTATTTTCAGCCCCAACGAGGTGCTTTTGCCTACCACCATTTGGTGCGACACCCTGAGTAAATAGGTTGTATCAATATGTAAGGATCAAAAGAGGGTTTACTCCTTTTTTCAGGGTTAGTAAATGAAATCTGAAATGGACGCTCTGGAATATTCATTGCAAAAGAAGCAATTTCGGAAGTTCTAAATTAAAAAAAAAGTTTAATTTGAAACATGCTAAAAAATACAAACTTATAATCAATGAATAAAATCACCCATTTTCCTGACTGTACACATTCTGGGTAACTTGCAGCAGTTTCTATTCACGCCCCAAAAAAAATCAATTAAGCGTGAACAATCCATTGGTCAAAATGAAAGTTTTGCTTTAATACTCATACTCAAGAAAGAACCACAAATCAAATGATAATTGATTAATTTCCTATTTATCAAGCAGTGTAATATTTCTATTGTTTTGTCAAGAACCGCAAAAGATGCAAAGTGTTTCTTCTAAGAGAAGGTCTACCAACTACCAAGAGGAAACAGTGCTTAGAGAGACTCGCGAGATTCAAAGTTCGAAATTATTTAAAATGTGAGCATTCAAAATTTTGCTCTTCATTAATGGATTTTGAGTATGGAAATTGAAAGCTAAAAACTTTTTGATTTGACAATTAAGTTGCAAACCTCCCATTTGGAAGGCTTTCTTGTTCACCGCATTGTTGAGTATTGTAATAGAAACTGATGCAAGTTACCCAGATATGTTGCAGTCAGGAAAAAGGGTGGTTTTATTCAAATAAGTGAACTCTGTTTAGCGCGAGCAAATTCAATTTTTGTTTTAAGTTTGACTTCAGTAATAATTAGTTAATACAGGCAATCTTACCGATTTTACTTAAAATTTTTCTTTTTTTAAAAGTTAAAACTTTCTTTTTGAATCAACCTGGCGACCCAGAGGTTATAGTTACAGAAAAGATTACAGGGATGTGTATGGCTTCAGTGATTCAGTTTCATACTCCGTAAGGAGCATTCTTATAACGGGGCACGAGGAAAACACGATAATCATTTGTTTTGCTATGACCAGGCCGAAGATTTTTGGTAGTTGATGAATTGAAATTGTATCATTGGGAAACTAATATTACCCCCAAAAGACTTGAACTTTAACAATTCTAAGTTAGACAAATTTTAATGCATGGAAATGTATATCTTTAATTAAATGTTGGTACAAGTTTTATCAACACCTGGACAACATTGAAATTTGCTTTGTATAAACCTTTCACCTCTATTACACCCAATACTGAAATGCGTCAAACAACGGGCTTGTTAAAATGCTTACAAAATTCGTCGTTTGATAAATTGGACCAGTCTACAAACAACCTGGTTCGGATATAGCGGTAATTACCTGCCATTTGGCTTATCTACTTCACATAAATGCATACACACATTGAACCTTTTGACTTTGCACCCATCAAATAAAGTCAAAGCCACAAAGGATGTACAGCATATCCGTCCTGATGGTAGGTGACTAAATTGAGGACCAAAAATACTACACGCTACAAAATTTTAATCACCACAAATAACAACACTTCTAAGACAAAATATAAATATAAATCTAGCAAAATATGTGTTACCTTCGATGGACGAACACACCCCCACACAACATATTCGATAACTAAGTTAAGGCACATTAGGCGGTTAAAATGATAATTATATCACGTACTTTGTATATTTTCACAAGGCGACCTTATCATTATTCATTAGTCATCCTCACTTACATATTGTATGATAAAAGGTCTAGTTGGCAAATTCAGGCCCGGTACCCATTTCTTTTTTTAATATTGCAATATTCAGATATCACAGGAGAGCTCGCACAAATGAATGTTTAATGACACAAAAGATGGTATTAGTCTCTGGACCGATATCAATGAAATAAATTCGGATAGCCATTTCAAGGATAGATTTTTTTAAAAAAGAAATGCTTAATTTGTGGAGTAAAATTTGCCAAATTGTTTCAACAAGGGTAAAAGGTGTGTAGACATATTAATATGGTCCTAAGGATTAAAAAAATATAGTTTGCTTATATAGGACAATTACTTTTAACATAGTAGGCTTAAATGTTTCAAATTATCCTGGGTTAAGAAAATAGAAGGCACGATTGTTCTCAAAATGGGCTCATGCTGTTAAATAGTAATGAAAAATAAATTGTTTTGATTTGTTTGACATTTGGAGTATAAATATGAGGGAAAATATGGATAGGGCCCACAGGGTCTAGGGGGAAGCAATCTAGCCCGTTAAATACCATTGATAACATATATATTCCTGTTGTACATGCCCATTACGAACAATTTTAAACCACCTTAAAACAAATCGGATCTTATAAATATCTACCAACCTGATCCTTGAACAGTTTTTTAGCAGTCGAGGCAAACACAATAGGTTGTTAGATATTATACAAATATTGAATGATCATGAGGGATCTGTGGAATCTATTGGTACCCTCGGTGAACTGGAGGGCGTGGGGAACTATTTGTGGTCATGTGACGCACGTTTAACCACTCAATGAAAACATGAATTAAACAGGATGGATATAAAGAAAATATTTTTAAATTATGTAGGACGCCTTAACAGGTCATTACACATTTCAACACCGCATGAAACCTTTACCAAATTTACGCCGTAACTTTACCACCCCTTCCAAAACGCAAAGGGCCAACATTGTGAAACTTTTAGTATGTTCATTAGATACCGCTCAGAAAATGCATTCCTGCAGTTTTCATTTGTCCTATTTATTTCTACTCAAGTCAATTTGGACTGACTAACTACAAATAATGAACTTGCTGCGCCTCAACGGTCCGTCAATTTCTGCTAATAGACTATAGCATAATTTCAGTATTTGTTTTAAAGCTTAAGTGTAACTCGCTATGGCGGGGGATTGCTTTTTCCGAGTTCGTATGAACTTACTAGGCGGGGGCCAGGCGATAGAGACATTGGCTGAAATATCACACTATCAATCCCCTATCAAACTTATATAAAATTAACAGGTATTACAGTTCGGCATGTATATTGCTTGAACTTCATTTTGATAAAACATGTTGTGGTTGGGTTGTTGTAAATTACATTTAGCTACAAAAATTAAGAAGCGTAGGCGAGTGATCGGTTGGGAGTATGCATTACAAGGTAACGGAAACAAACCACGTACCAGCAATCAAAGTGAGAACTCGAAGCTCGGTGGACCTCATTTTCATGAAAATTATACTCAGCGATGTGTGGAAAACATGGGGTAATAATCCGCGACAGTTATGTGAAAAACTTAAGCCTTGTCATTAGGAGCAGAAGCAGTGGTAGATTCGGATAGTGTGTGACGTCGAGTTTCATAATTTGTAACCGTACCGATATGGTACGCCAGAGCTGAATTAAACGTTGAATTTGACACAAACGGTACTCGAGTTTGGACTCAGTATCCACCGCGTCGGTTGACACTTGGCGAGTTCAAGTTTGACACAACCGCAGAAGAGTGTGTGAAACTCGCACAGAGCGAGTGTAGCACGACCGAAGGGGAGTGGGGGGGTTAGGAGGGGAGGGGAAGGTATGTTGGGTTGAGGGTGAGGGTGGAGTGGGGGAGGTAGTTTATTTATTATTGTAGGATCGCGGAATGATTTTATGAGTGAGCTTTAGGGAGGGAGTTTGAGGGATTGAGGTGAGTTAGGGCATGTATGGATAGCTAGGCAGGGTAGGCAGGGGGGAGGGGGGTGCCGGAGGGGGAGGCAGGGGGTGAGGGGGAGGTATTCGGGGTTATTAATTTAGTTGCATTGATTCTGTAAAGCAGCACTATTTTGTGTGACTTCAACAATTAGTAAAATTAGTAAAATTTATATTATATTATTATGATACACGGTTTATTTTCGAACATCTAGTTAAAAAGAAAACAAAGGGTTTTTGATGGAGAGATTCCGTCTGATTTTGTAGCAAAATTTTTTCTTGATATCTTGATATGTAGTCAATGGAAAATATATATAAATATATATAATATAAAATACATGATTATAGGGATGCTGCCCAGATTAAAAAGAAGAAAGATAACGCCTAAGCTCCCTTTTTATGAGGTTGTGTGATCGTCAGATTTTCCACTACGGATGTCGCCACGGTGTCAAACTCGATGCGGCAAGTGGGACGTATAAACTATATGGGGCAATGACAGTCCGAAACGTCGCTTGTCTGAATATGGACAAAAACTGACTGAAGATTGAATCTTGGGCTTTCAGTAGTTCTTTCATGGGTTTGTATGATATTTGGTATTTCATATTAGCAAAATATTAATTTGAAAGAGATATAATATTTTTAATTATTTTTATTTATTTTTTAATTTTTTTAAAGTATTATTATATATTTACTGTAAGGTAGCGTAGTATATGGTTTTTTAAAGTATTTGATTTTCCATAATCTAAGTGAAGGCGTCCCTGGTTCGATTCCCTTTAGTTAGCAGGCTTACATGTATAAAGGTTACTTAATGAATAACAGTTAACGTATACGAGATAATGCAATGTACTAGACTACCTCCAGTGATCGAGGGTGGTAAATCTAAAGGTTTAGACGGACATGGACGGGACGGATATCCTTTTAAGATGCCAGTTAGTTAAAAAACGGTTCCCCAAAAAATAAGTCCCCCTCTGGAATGACCAGACTTTGTCATGAAAAAACTCACTTCGATGGTATAATCTTCGCATCAAGAAGTTTTGTTTACAGGAAGCATTATTTCCATGTTAATACAGTTCATTTGTTGAAAGGTAATGCCTCTTTTTCTAAAAACAAGCATTTGTGTAAAAATGAATTGGTTTTTCAAAAACAGATACCAATAAAAAGTTGCACTTTTCACTTTCAAAAGTGCCAACATGTTTACAAAAAAGTCATTACTTAAGTCTGCTTTAGTTTAGTTGAGCGCATGTTTCAAAACTGTTTCATTTAACATAACGATCATTTCCTTCTTTGTCGATGACCCTCATTAAACTTCACCATTTTTCTTGGTTCCTGATGTAAGCCAATTCATGAGTCTATTCCTGGTCTGGGACACATTGAGTTTTCTCGGGTGCCCTCGTGCCTTCTGTGTACACGCCCTCTAATGACGAGTTGAAAAAGAAGAAGAGTGAGACGAGTCATTATTTTATTAAAATATTTATTTGGCTTAATTCAATTGTATTTATGTAAATATGATTATGCAAAATGTTATTCCTTTATTTTAAATTACTAACCTGTAATCTTGCGCTGGGTGGTGGTATTTGCCTTGTTATGATGGCATTGTCCTGCCGTACTGTTGTACAGCGGGGTCTCCATGACGAGGGCAAATCTTTGACCTAACAGCTGCATTCTCCTTGCAATCGCTTTTACAAGAACCACTTCTTCCAGAAATACAGTGCATCTCGCTCGTTCTAACTTAGTTTAACAACCCATTGCAAGAGAAATCACATTGCCAAATGTTTCATGAAAGATTTTTTGCGACATTTGCCATTCACCAATCATCAATCAGTTCATTCCTAAAGCATTCATTTAAATTTAGCTTCTCTTTTCATGACCCACACCTGAATCAATTCATAAAGCATTATCTTTTTCTTTTCATGACCCATAACCTGTATCACTTCTTGCCCTCATCATTACGAAAAGCATTATGAAATCGGGATTACAAGGCTGAATAATTTGGCAGTGCATTTTAATTGTTTATGCATTAAGGACCACAATAAAGGGTTCCATTTCGCATTATGTTGCAATAAGTTGCCAACAAGTTAAAAGTGCAACTTTTTTTGGCCTGTTTTGAAACATCATTTTTACACAAATGCTTGTTGTTAGAAAAAGGCATTACCGTTCAAAAAATGATGAACTGTATTACATGGAAAATGTTTCCTGTAAACCATAAATTATTTGATGGGAAGAAATACACACATCAAAGTGAGTTTTGTCATGACAAAGTCTGGTCATCCAAGAGGGGGACTTATTTTTTTGGGGACCGTTTATTTACGTGTAATACCTACGTAAGTATTATTTGTATTACTGAATTTGTTCCTATTTTTAAAAATACTTAAGGTATGCTGACTCCATAATTATGTATTTATCTTAATATCGAGTAACTTATGCCTTAAGTTGCATAATTAAAGTATTTCCAACACTTTAATCGTAGTTCATCAATTGCAATAAATAGATCTGTTTAGTATAGCATTTTAAAAAACTAGACAACTGATATTACAGAAAAAAGGCAAACTTTCTGGGAGCAATACAAGTAGGAATACTTTAGACCTTCCACCAACCTGCCATACACCCTTTCATTAACTCGTCCTTTGCACAGTCTGTTAACTCTCCTATAACTCACCTATCTATTACTCATCACACATATCCTTCATCCTCTTATATTTCTAAAGATTCGTTGATAAACGATTGCAAACTAATTGAAAATAGTCGCCTTTATTGTTTTGACACAACTCTGCAGTACCGATGATTCACAACTTTATTTGCTATAGAGTTTGTTCGCAGTTTTAAACTGTGGTGACTTTTTTTAATAATTACTACTTTCCAACTAGTTGACCGCGGACTTGCTTATACGTTCATGCACTGGCACACATTACTAGGGTTTTTTATACTCGTAAAATTATAGTAGTGATAGTAATTATCTTTATGGCGAACGGAGCTTTAATTCTCAATTTGAACTGCATTTTACCAGAATCTGCAAATACATACACAACACCAAAGTAAGGTTTGTCGGGACCGGGACCGTAAAAGAGGTGTTTGTCTCCCAATAGAGGGGGTATCGCAGAGCAAGAACAAACACAAATCTTTTCAGTGTGGGACACATAGATTGACATAGTATCAAATAGGCTATCAGCTGAACCCAGTTTCAGACCGTTTTCGTTTGCACCCCCTGCGGAACCAGGTTTTTCTTGTACCATTTTGAAGCTGTTAACCATGTCGATTTAGAATCTGCTTGGTTCCAAGCATAAAAGTTGTCCCAAAGTGGTGGAAACAGCCCTTTTTACCATTTCATAGACTTTTTTTCAATAAATACCCAAAATCAAGTTTTTTAACATAAAATCGTCACTTTACACACAGAGATTGAATTTGGTGCAAATAAAGCAAAATGGGCTATCAAACTAAATATGTACAGCAATATGTTCATAGTCCTATTTTCTTAATATTTTTTTTTGACCAAAAATTTCAATTTTTAGTCCAAAAGCGCATTTTTTTGACATTTTATAGGGCAAATTTTGCATGTTTATTGTATTTAAATTTCTGACGTCCCCCCCCCCATTTTATTGAAGCCCTGAACGCAGTAAATTTGGAATCCGCTTGTGCCTGGGCACAGAAAATGTCCAAAAGTAGTGAAAAAACTTTTTTACCATTTCAGAGATTTTTTCAAAGAAAATACCCCAAATCATTTTTTGAGCATAAAACAAGTATTCTTCTTCAACATATAAGACTTGATTCTGGTGTCAACTGAAGCAAATTACATGGATAAAGCAAATATGTGCTAGAACATGTGCTATTTGTTAAAAATTGGGTTTTTTGGCTCTGACACCAGTAGATTTTGGAAATCCGCTTGTGTCATAGGCACCAATATGCCCAAAGTAGTGTAAAATAAACTTTTAAGCCGGTTAAAACTTGATTTTTTTCAAGAAAAATACCCCAAAATCAATTTTTAATCTAAACACGAATTCTCAACATAGAGACTTGATTCTGGTATCAAATGAAAACAAATTACATGTCAAAACCAATGTTGCTCAACGTGTGCCGGATTGTTTTTAAATATTGGTGTTTTGGGCCAAAAATGTCAAAATTTTGTCCCCCAAAACCATTTTTGTTATCTTTTTTAGGGAAATTATGGAGATTATTGTATTTCTAATGTTGCACATTCAAATGGTAACACATTATTTTTTAGGTTATAATTAAAGCTATGACACAGTAAATTTGGAATCTGCTTGCGCTGGGCAAAAAGATGTTCCAAAAAAGTAGTGTAAATAAACTTTTTTGCATTTAATGGAATTTTTTCAAAGAAAATACCAAAAATCATTTTTTGAGCATTGTAAAAAAGCATTTCAACACTAGAAAACACAATTCTGGTGTCAAATGAAAAGCAACATTAATGCGGCTAAACAAAATGTGTGCAAACATGTGTGATTTTCTTAACTTTTGGTGTTGGGTCTAAAATAACAAAATTATACCCAAGGTTGATTGCTAATCATTCTTTATTAACATCATGAAACTACATCAAAACTTATAAAAGGATATACAAATGCCTCCAGGACACGCTGAAAGACCGACATTAGCAGGCAATCAATCAGGCAGGAGGGCCAGTAATTGGCAAGACAGGACACAATAAAATATACATACAGATTACCTAAAAACTATACGAACCATTATATAAACCCACAATCAAGGTCGTGGAGAGACGACAGGAGAGTTCAGTAGTCGTATTTATATTTCTCAACACATATAAAATTATAAAACTAAAACCGATGATTAAATATACAGAGAGTGAAGGAGATACAGGTAAGGCTTATTTAGCCGTCAATCTGTAACCCCATTTGCCCAAATTGAGTGCAGTTGGACATGCGAGCATGTTGGAGTCGGGATGGATATTGCGGAGGGACACCAAAAAGCGGACATCCAGGCAATCAGTTGACAGAACCAAATAATACAATGCTTGTATTACCATAAATCTTATTACAATGAAAAGAACATATTCCAACAAATTAAAAAGTATTACAAGACATGAAAATTGAATGAACCAAAAAAGACAAAAACAAAAACTAAATTTTAAGATAAGGAGCCGCCTCCCAATGAGGTTCATTGCGCGCAATCAAGATAGTAAAGTTACTTATGAGGGCGATCTTACTTATCTCCTGAACTAGCAACTTAGAAAACTTGACACCAGCAAATTTGACACCAGCTCAATTGTAACAAGACCTCTGGATGTCCAATTCAAAAAAAAAATTGGAGAATGTCAGACTGCAGATTTTGATATTTAGAAGATTTACGCTCATGGGCGCTTTGCATGTTCGTTTCTAAACCGCAGCCCATAATATGGATGGGACGTTTTGGTTGTCAATGATGATAAGATCGGGTTTTTGAGCAGTAGGCAGGATATTTGGCGGAAGAGTGCCACCAGGTTATGTGACCTGGAAGGCAGCAAAAATACTGACAATTGTCTTTGATAGCCTAGGCCAAAGCATTGTGATATGCATGAGATGTATTGTGCTACCAGGTATACCTGCCTTTGACAAGCTTGCATTTGACATTAACTCTTTGCCCCAAGTGCGAAGGGTGGTAAACATGGCAGGATTAACTGCAAAACTCAAAACCCCATTTTGGTAATATATATCATAAGACTCCAAGTAAGGTCACTCTTCTCGGCCTCAGAGTTTCAGCAAATGGGATGTGTGATGCAAAAGTTAATTTGAGAGGGGCATTAAATTGTAATGGACCCCCCCCCCCACACACACAAACACAAATTGAAAATCACTATCTTGGGATTTTTGGTTGTAAATTCAAATCTGGACATCAAAAACATGATAGTTAAGTTACTTTACAAGTTGTTTGGGTTTAAAATGCAATATTTTTCATCTGGAACCACGTTGGGGGGGGGGAGGCAGAACTCCAAAGTAACAATATTTTGTAATGTTTCCATCGCCCCACAGCAGGACTCTACCAGTAAAGTAAGAAGCAAAAAAAGTAATAATGAGTGATGCCATTGAAAAATCCTAAGTTTGATTTGACAATATTGACCCCCTGGAAAATCAATGTTGAACATTCTACTTCAAATATGTTGAAGATGCTTCATTAAAGAACTACTCTTAAAGAAACCGCTTGTTGTTTGGTGTATTTATATTTTCGCACAAGACAATTTGTTGATTTCCCATAGAATTTATACAATGTGCAAGCACAATGGACTTCTAGGTCACAGATACCTTGTGTGGCAATCTTTAGTATATTGTGTGAAAAAACGAAGACACCAAGACTAGTTCTTCCAAGGAAGTTGTTAAATGATATATCTTCACCATTCTGAAGTAGAGGGTGATGTCAAATGTCAAAATTGGTTTTCAGGGGGTCAAAAAATGTGTCAAAAAAAGTACAATTACATTTCAAGGAGCTGTCACCTGCAAATTTTTCTAATGTGCTCATAATTGATTGTATTGAAAGTTTACTATATGACTCGATTGACAATAAAAAAAAATCTAGTTATGGCCCTGAATTAACAAAGTTCACTACTTAGGCCTCATGAACTCTAAAAGGAAAAACAATCTGGAACTTTGTGCCACCTTTTAATTCTAAACATATAGTACCCCTAGATAATGATTTTCAAAGTTGGGGGGTCTCCAGTACTTATCTGTGATCTTCCAAACATGTCTTTCAACACTGGCAGCACTTTCATTTGCCCATCCAAGTTCCAATACTGGAAAAAAACGAATGGATTAAGGATTTTAATATCTTCATTCAATGTCTACCACACAGCAAAAAACCATGATGTGGTGCATTGCACATCTCGACATGGAATGGCACCATGTTTTAAACTGAGACAAAAGCAACTCTTCACGCTTTTAAAACAGCAGCAGTTTAATCAATGCAAGGTGTACATCCATAGAATGGCAATATTGTTAATTACAAATGCCACACTGGTAAAATCCACATAAATTACCAAATACATACAATGGGACTGAGATTTTCATGGTTGATTAGCCAGGCCATATCAAATCAACTATGAAGAGTAGAGGATAGTAATTCGGGTTTATTTAATAGCTCCGATAGATTTTGGACCATGGCCCTTTAGTTCCAAAGGCAATGTCTCCAACCACAAGACCATACCACCCTACATCCTTGGCACTTATTTGGCCTTAGCAATGTACATATAGTTTGCTTTAATTTGATCCCAAAGCTACATTTTGTGTTGTGAAATGCTTACAAGTTTATATCTGAAAACTTGAGTTTTGGGCGTTTTCTTGAAAAAACAAAAATTGAGCTAATGAATTGAAACCAAATGTTCGTTTAAACTACTTTTGGGTTCTTTGTGCTTAGATATAAGCAGATTTCAAATTTTCTGTGCCAGACCTTTGATATAATGTGGTAAAATATGTGTCAGCATTTGCAAAAAATCCTAAAATTTACAATAATGAGAACACTTTTCCAAAGAATTGTCCAAAAAATGCCTTTTGCATGAGACAAACAAAATCAGTTTCTATGTTGTGAAATGATTGTGTTCAAAAATCTATAGAATGTAAAAAACCGGTTCTTTACAATACTTTGGGCCTCTTTTGTGCCTAGCAGCAAATGGTTTCCAAATTTCTTGTGTGACAAGAGCTTTAAGATGATATCTTAAAATCTGTGTTGGCATTGATGCACCAAATTCGAAATACAATAATAATCTTGTTCCAAGAATATCAAAATTGACATTTTTTTTTTTTTTTTTTTTTGTTTTTTGTTCTGGAAAAAAAAATGGCCAAAACATCAAAAGCTTTGGAGAATCGGCAATGCTTAGGCAAATGCGTCTGCTTTCATCGGAGGCAGGTTTATGTATAGACGGCCGACCATTAAGGCAAAAAGTGATCAGAAAAAAGGTTGACGGCGTTAATTTGTACAAACATCCAACCAGGGATCCCCTCCTCATGGAACATACAATAGCGTATGGGGTTGTTCCATCTAATTTTTTAATTTGGGGTAAAAAATGGCCAAAAAAGGTCAAAATTGTCCAAAATAGGTAACTCCAGTCAAAATGCATCCTTTCTTCAAATTAATCTATAGAACATGTCAATTTACCTTCAAAGGAGTCATATTAAGTGATATAATTGAAGCCATTCCAAATTCTTAAATTTGGGGTCAAATGCCAAAAAAAGGTCAAAATTGTCCAAAATAGGTAAATCAATTGTATTGCCTTCTTTTCTCAAAATTTTAATCAGAATATGTGGAGTAGAAATCCCAAGGGAACATAAATGGGGACCGGATTGAGTGCTAGCCACTTCCAAGTTACAAATCTGGTCAACATGTCAAAATCCATAAATGAGTCATAATGCTTCCTTTCTCAACGATTTTAATGGGAACATGTACAGTTTACTTCCCAAAGAACTAAAAAATCAATTGAATAGAGTGCTAGTCATTTTAATTTGACACTTTGTAGGGTTAAAATGGCAAAAAAGTTCAAATTTGTCCAAAACTAATAAAATTCGTAAAACACTCTTTTCTCAAAATACCTGAAGCACCGTCTTACCAAGCCATTTTTGTAAAATGTATTCCCAAGGGGGGGGGGGGGGTGGGTTACCCACCCTCCGCCTTGAGAATTCGTTATTTAAAGCACTGAGTGTATGGTTTTGTACCAATGGATAGCTATGGGCTCTTCTTCCATTGATACCAAACTAAGTATAACGTACCTAGTATGCGTCACAATGACGTCTAAAAGTTCGCGAATCGGCCCAAAATTGGGGATTTTCCATAGAAAATAGTCAAAATACATTTTGGCTAAAGAAAGTGAGGGAATTAAATCGGATTTTCAGCTCCAAATGATGGCAATTGGCTCGTTTACATAAAATATTAGAGTTTTGAGCCATACTGTGCATAGTAGTAGTAAGTAGTAAAACCAAAGTTTTAAATATGGTTTTGTCACCGTCACGGGGGTGGCGGATTCACCTCACATTAGCAGCAACCGCCCTAATCCTTCCTTCCAAATCACCGATTCAACGCATCCTCCATCTCAACCCAACCCACTCCGACTCTCCTCCTCCACGCTTCTTCCATGTCTTCTTTGGATGTCCCATCCCACCTCAACTCAAAAGCCCTTCTTAAGACATGCTCGTCATCCTTCATCCAACCCATGCGCCATACCACCGTAACGATCGACCTTTCGCCAAACGGTCCATTGCCTCTTCCAACCCAAACATCCGACAAACAAGTCCTCAGTCTTTCCTATCCATCAACTTTCACACCACACATATAACAATTTCCAAAATGTACCATAGAAATATTTTTGGGTGGCACTCCCCCCCCCCTGTACCCATCGACGGCATACCCTAACCCCGGTGAAGGTGATACTTAACATTTTTTTCGCTAAAATTGCCGGATTACGGAAGGATGAGAAAATGTTACCCGGAAACTTTTTGCCAAAAGCTTTTGATTTTAGCCCACCGGAGCAAAAGTTCACTTGGTAAGACGAGGATTAAGGGGCATAATTCATTTACTTTCCAGGGACAATGATTAAGTATGAAGTGCTTCCATTTCAATGAACACAGTTGGGGTAAAAAGGTCCAAAAAGGTAAAAATAATGTCCAAATATAGTAAAGCAGCATAATGGCCCTCTTCTAAAAACTTAATAAGAACATATGAGTTTCAAGGGAATATAATTAGGTGTAGTACAGTGATATGTATTCCAATTTACCCATTTGTTAGTCACATTGGGCTGAAGATCAAATTTAACTCAAGATTGGGAGGGGATCTAAAGTTTTCTAGTTACTATGCTCAGAGAAAATATCAAATTAAACTATGATTGATAAATGAATGTAATGCAGCAATTTGTCCATAAGATGTATTGTAATCCATTAAATATACATCCCGAAAGAAAATTTATCAGAAATGTTAGAGTATTGGCGATTCCAGCCTCAGCTTTGAAGTTTAACACACATGGGTAAATTAGCTCTATTGCCCTATTTGTCAAAAATGTTTCTCAGGTCATAATTCGCTTCACCTAGTACATTAAGTGGACAATGAGTTGGCCTTTATAATGCACTTTCCTTGGAGGCGACAAAGAAATAAATTAAAGAAAAAGTTGTTATAATGTTATTATTATGTCCTCTTTTACGGTTACTACTGTATGAATACCGAATTGATTAAAAATACTAAAGAACGCGGTTTGGCTTTCTTTAACGCCATAATTACAATGAAAAAAATATTCAAATTTGTTCTTAAACTGCAAAATTAATATGCTAATCGCGGTGTGAGTGTTTTTTTTTTTTTTAAAAAAGATGAAAAAGTGGGTCAGAATGATCATTTGTAAGCAATAACATCAAATGGGAAAAACAGTTACTGTCAAAATTTTATTGGAAGATATGGTATGGTCCAAAATGTCATTTCTCCGACATCATGATCCGGTTGAACAAAAAATAAAGGGTTCTCATGTGTTAGGCCTATGGTATTATTTAATGATTAAATTCCACCACTGACACTTAGGGCCCAGTGGCGTAACCGACCTTAGCAAATGGGGGGGGGGGCAGACAGCCCAGACCAGAAGGGGTGACCAAAGGCTTATTTTTGAGGGGTGGCTAATTGGGTCCTCGCCAACGACCTGATAAAAGTCAGTTCTCATTGGGGGGGCTGGGAGGGGGGGCAAGGGTTCCGTTGGGGCGGGGCTTGCGCCCCTCCCCCCACCCCCCCCCCACCCCCCCCCCCGCTGGTTACGCCACTGCTAGGGCCTGTGAATCTACGAACGGGACAGGCTTGGTGGATATTGTTTGTAGATGTTAAGATTGATCAAACCAGGTCCAAAATTAAAAACAAGAGCAGCCTACGTTAGACCCTTGATAGATCCCTGTGTATAAACACAGAATAACTAACTTACAAGAAGCCTTAAGAGTAGCCTAGATTAAATTATCGTGGAATGAATTACTTACAAAGTTCCAATTTAGAACCAGACAAATATCAGCTTGCATAATCAAAATTCAAGGTATTAAAACTGATTAGAACATGTATGTAGTAATTTGTGTTCATCAGAATGTGGACTAATAATTCAAAAGACATTATTAGTTTGATTTTTTTTTAATTCAATATCTAAGTTGCTATCCTAATGTATAGCCCTAAAAATATCTGTTGACCTACTGTGCAAAAGGAAGGCATAATGTCAGAGTAGGACAAGTGATACGTTTCGTTATTCACCCATTTTTGTAATTGAATTTGATCAGGTTTGGATGAATTTGGTCCCAGACATCTGTAAAGTTCATGGCTAGCACTCTTTTCAACTGATGAAGGCAAAATCCACTTACGATCTTGGACCATTCAACCCAAACATCTGTCAGTTAAGCCAACTAGCTTTTTATCCACTTATTATGACACTTTTGGATCCAAGTGATTAACCTTTTGGGACAATTTGACTTTATTGGTCATTTTGATGTAAAAATATGAAAAAATAGAATTGCCAAGCACTAAAGGTAATTATTGAAGTTCCTTGAGATGTAGCGCAATGTTTCTTGATTTTCTTTTTTAAAACAAAAGGTATTGGGACTAAGGTATCCATTTTGGACAACTTTGATCTTTTTGGCCAATTTACCCCAAAATCTATTTAAATCGGAATGGTCTCATTTTATCTACTTAGAGATGGCTCCTTGAAGGTGAAGGACCCGTTCTTAATCGATTATTTTAAGAAAGGAATGCATTGACCGTCCGATTACATATTTTTGGACAATTTTGGACCTTTTTTGGCCATATTTACCCCAAAAATTTCTAACTTGGAATGGCTTCCATTCTATTCACTTAAATATGACTCCTTTCTTGAAGTGTAAATTGACATTTCTGATATATTATGTGAGAAAGGAAGGAATTTTATGATTTACCTATTGTTTGGAAAATTTTTGACCTTTTTTGCCATTTTTTTACCTAAAATAAAAAATGTAGAAAGGCCAACACCCCATACGTTGATGTACATCCCATGGTAGTCTGAATCCACTAGGTTGGACCTTTGTAACAAATTACGCCGTCAAAAATCATATTTGGTCCTTTGGCCGGCCGTCTATTATGAAATGCTTGTTTTATGCTCTAAAATGATTTTGGGGTATTTTTTTATTTAAAAAATCTATGAAATGGTAAAAAGAGTTTTTTTACACTACTTTTGTACCCAGTTTCTGTGCCCAGGCTCAAGTGGATTCCAAATTTACTGCATCAGGGCTTCAATACACTGTAAAAACATGTTGTTTAAAAGTTTAAAGGTGCTTGTTCCGATCGTCTTTGGGATCCCCAATTTACCCGGAAGTAGTATTAATTTTGATATCAGGTGAAAGGCCCTATTTTCCCATTGTCGTCTTGAAAAGTAACCTTTAAACAGTTGTTTATAAGTTTAAACCAGTTGTTTAAGCTTGTGAAGTGAACAACAGTTGTTCAGTTCACCCTGAAACAACTGTTAAACTTTGAACAACGTTTTCTCTGTGTATGATGTCATAAAAATTCTATGTCAAATTCATTGCAATGTGCGAATACAAATACAATAATTCATGTTAAACTTTTCCCTAAAAATGTAAAAAAAAACCGCTTTTGGGCATACTTTGATATTTAGGCCCAACCCACAAGCTTAAAGACAATCAGCACATGCTTACATACATTTTGGTTTAGGCATGTAAGTGCTTTCATTTGACAACCGACTCGTGTTTTCTTCTTCTTTGTTTGAGAAAGTGCTTTGTTTTATCTCAAAAATTGATTTTTTGGTATTTTCTTTGAAAAATCCATTAAATGTCAAACAAAGTTTACTTTACACTACTTTTGGACATCTTTTGTGCCGCAGGCGCAAGCAGATTCCAAAGTTACTGTGACCAGAGCTTAATATAACTAAAAAAGATCTTTTGAACATTTGAATGTGCAACCTTAGAAAACAATAATATACAAGATGTCCCAAAAAAGTCAAAAAATGGTTGTTTTTTTTGGGCAAAATTTGACATGTTGGCCAAAATAACAACATTAAAATAAATCGGGCACATACAGGTTTAGCACACATTTGGTTTTGGCATGTATTTTGCTTTCATTTGATAGCAGAATCAATCTCTATTTGAGAATACGTTTTTATGCTCAAATGAATTTTTGGTGTATTTCCTTTGAAAAAAATCCATTAAATGGCTAAAAAGTTATTTTACACTACTTGTGGACATCTTTTGTGCCTATGCGCAAACGTATTCCAATCTACTGTGTCAGAGCTTTACTTACTTCAAGAAAACTGGTTAATATATGAAATGTGCGACATTAGAAATCAATAATATTTAAAATTTTCCCCTACAAATGTCAAAAATGGTTTTTTTGGGCAAATTTTGACATTTTTTGGCCAAAAAAACAAAATTTTAAAAATTGGCACTGTTTAGCACATATTGGTTTATCCAGTAATTTGCTTTCAATTTGACCCATAACCAAGTCCTCTATTTTGAAAAATACTTGTTTTTAGCTCAAAAAATGACTTTGGCGGCTATTTCTCCTTTGAAAAAATCTCTGAAATGGTAAAAACAGTTTTTCACCCTACTTTTTGCCATTTTTTGTGGCCCAGGCACAAGCTGAATTCCAAATTTACTGTGTCATAGCTTCAATATGATGTCATAAAATCTTGGCAGCATTGAAGGTGCGAAAGGTATAAATACAATAAACATGCAAAATTTGCCCTAAAAATGTAAAAAAATGAGCTTTTTGACCAAAAATTGAACATTTGTGTCAAAAATTAAGAAAATTAGAGACTATGAACATATGCTTACATATTTAGTTGATAACACAATTTACTTCATTTGACACAAATTCATTATTTTAGTGTTGTAAATTGACCGGATTTATGTTAAAAAACATGATTTTGGGTTATTTTCATGAAAAAAGCTATGAAATGGTATAAAAAAGTGCTGTTTCCACCACTTTTGGGACACCTTTTTTTTATGCTGGAAAACAAGCAGATTCTAAACTACATGGTTACATCTTCAAAATGGTACCAAAAAACCTGTGTCCGCAGGGCGGGGTGTTGAGGGTGGTGGGTGACCTTTGCAACGAAAATGAAAATAAGCCTTTTCAAAGGTAAGATGAAGAATAAAGAGTGGTATAATGATGTTTTTAATAAGCACATGTACATATCAACTCACACTTTCAATCAGAATACAATTACTATTTGCTCACCAAAGGAGATTAGCCGATTTAATTGTATATATAAAACAATTGAATTTTCGAGAAACCCAACATGCATAAAACACCACAATAAGGCCTTGGCTGTTGTCCCGCTACATGGAGAAGTATCGAAAATCATACAGAGTGAATAAAAAATGGTGCATGAAAAAAACACAAAATTGAACCCGGAACTGTTTAATCATTGTAACCAGTTGATGAGTTCATATTGATTTTTCGACTTTTATATGCTGAAGAAAGATGAAACAATTTAGTGAAAAATGGGGGTAGATATGGAAACGATTTCTTCGCGGTGATCCTTTTTACCCCATTCCAATGGGATTACACAGTTAAATGGGTTTTCAGTTCCATGATTTGTCTGGAATATGGTGACAGAAAATGTGATCAGCTGTGAAAATCTTTTTTCACGCATATAAAGTCGAAATATGCAGATCATGAAAATTCAACTGCGTCATAGTTGGGTAAACAAGTAAGGGTCAAATTCAAGGGGGGAAAGAGGAGTAATATAACAAACTGAGGTATCGGTTCGAGAACGGCTAAGCGCACTTTTATTGATTATTATTTTTTTTTAAATTTTCACAACACTTCTGGCCAAGATCTAGGAAAGATTAAAATTACTCTGAACTTCTTCTTTTTCCTGATCTTTTTCGGTAGGGCATGAATTTTTAGTCGATGGAATCAACTATAAGTGTATTGGAAATATAGTCCGAGCAACTGTTTAGCTTAGTTAACCTTTCTGGGGATTCCCTCATAGTTTTCATTCAGTTGTCATCCCCAAAAGTGATTCAGATTTGATTCTTGCGAGCAATTCTCTCAATATTTCAGTGAAAAGATCATAGTATTCGCAGTACAATTCCCGAAATCGTCTTATAACACATCATTGGATTTCTGTTTGACCGAGCAAACATTGGTACCCTATCAGTTTGATATGTTCTATGCCGGCGGTTATAAAACTTATTAAAACCTCTCCAAATAAATCATGCGAGCTTGAACCGGCACCAACTTATCTTATCAAAGAGTGTGTTGATGTGTTGGTTCCTTTAATTACATCGATCATAAATAAGTCTTTTGAGCAAGGTATTTATCCTGATAGCCTATATCGCCCTCTCCTTAAAAAAAACTGGTTTGGACACGGTATTTTAAAAAAACTATAGACCCGTCTCGAATTTGAAAATTATCGGAAAGACCATAGAGCGAATTGTTGCCTCTCAATTAAACAATAATATCAATAGCAAACGGTCTCTCCGATACGTTTCAATATGCATACAAGGCTAAGCACAGCTATTGAATCTGCGCTTTGCGTTGTTTCAAAATGACATATGCGCGCTATGGATGTAACCCGGAGCTAGCACAAATTGTAACACATCTCAAGTACAAAAGGTTTGAGTGATTAAATATGTTGATAGACTGACAGGACCCCAGAAACGTGGATTCTGAAGTGCCGCAAATGGAGCCTTAAGGAGAAGGGGCAAAAACAAAGATATTTGTACAGGGGTCAAATTTTTAAATTGAACAATCATGTGAAAAGCAACCATGTTATGTGTCTAAACCATAAGGATTCAGAAAAGGTAAGTTTGTACTATGTTACAGCCGAAGTGTCAGAGGTATAGGGCTAAAAACGGCAAAAATCAATAATAGGGTCAATTTCAGTTGGACAGGGGTCAAATTTTAAGTTGCTCAGATTGGGGATAAAAAATGTGCAAATTATTGGTGGGTTCATAGGGTTAATATAAGGAAGTTTTAACTGTCTCCAATGTAGGGGGCACAGAAGTTCACGTCCATGCATTCATGGGCTTGATTTGTTACCCTACTTTCTTAAGCAAGAATTTGAGACACTCAAAATATTCATTATGTTAATCCTATGAGCTCCATCAATAATTGCACCATTTTGTATCCAAATCGGAACAATTTTAAATTGACCCATGTACAAATGAAATTGACCCTTTATGTTTTGCGTTTTTAGCCTCTACTCTGAAACTTTTAGGCTGTACATATTAAAAATAGACATTTCTGAATCCTTATGGTTTGACCAATAATATGGCTATACTTTTCCACATGATTGGATACATCCTGTACAATCTTTGTCTTGGCCCCCTCTATAAGGCACCACTTGCGGCACTTAAGGAATTGCGTGCAGGGTTTCCTAAAAATCAGGCTGTCTACATTTTAATCACTCACACATTGGTACTTGAGATGTGTTACAAATGTGTGCTAGCTCCAGGGTATGGGGCTGTGTGGACTGTCTTAATTGTAATTAGATCTTTTTTTAGGGGGCGCGGCTTTGAAACAGTGATCACAATATCTGGCTCAAGAGACTTCATGATGTCTTCGGTGTCCATGGTAGTGCTCTAAATGGTTGGTCAGTCATATCTTAAGGACAGATTTCATTATGTTCGTATTAATCATGTTTTATTCAAACCCTGTTAGTTATGATTTTTCGTACACACAAGGTTTTTCATCCTTGGGCCATTGGTGGTTTACAAATTTTACTACCTGTCCACGCCATCATTGTAAAAACACAACCTGCATCCATGTGTATGCTGATGTACACCAATTATATTTTTCTTTTTTTAAACCGTCTCAAAATGATGCTGATCAGGGTATTAGACGTATTGAATCGTATTTATGAAATGAGCTCTTGGATGCATGACAATTTTTAAAGCTTATGATGATAAAACGAATTCGGTAATAGGTTCTCCACATCACTATCTTAAATTGTCTATTCTCATGTGAATATTGGCGATTCCAAATCACTGCCTGTCACAAGGCTCGCAATCTTGGTTCAATTTTGATCTTCAAGTCGCTCATCCCTCATGTTCCAACATGTTCGCTCCAAAAACTTACACTCGCAACATGGTAAAAGAAGGAAATATTTAAATTCCCAAGCAGATGAGCAAATCATCACTCAGTTGTCCACGTCTCGTTTGGATATGGGTAATTCACTCCTGTTGGTCTCCCACAAGTTCAAAATAAATCGTTCCTAGCGGGTTCAAAATTTCTTTGCCCAGGGTTATATATTGTCTAGAAAAACTAATCTATTTCCCAATTCTTGGGATTTGCACTGGCTTCCCAATAAACATAGAATTATATACAAGATATGTTTTTGTTTTTAAAATCATCAAGGCATAGCTCCTCCCTACATTGATGATTTATTACAAATTTAAACCTCCTCGTTTTACGTTTGCTAATAAATGAGTTTGTGAACTCGGTCAATCATCTTGGGGGGATAGGTCTTTTTCTTGGCCAGCACCTCATATTTGGAAACCAATCTCTCTTCATATTAAACGCTCAACCCTTGAACAATTTACCCAGAAAATCTAAAACAAATCTTTTAATGAGGCTTTTAAGGCATCTTTGAATGTATAGTATGATTGTATTATTCTCTTAAATTGTGTAAGATGTTATATTGCGTTTTAATCCGTATTGCTTTGAATTGCCCCAATTTCAATATGTTCATTGTTAAGAAAACGTTATTTTTAAAAGTAATATTTTAGTACATGTTTTTATAGGTAATATGCATGTACAAAAATGTTTGTGAGCTTGTGCCAAAAATGTGTATTCCATTTAGTATTGGCTTAGTCGTTATGTATGCATTTTATCTGTTTATATCGGCGCCTTGAGCACCTTGTAGGTGGATATGTGCGCTTAATAAATAGTCATTATTAGTATTATTATGATTATCATTACTTTCTTCTTATTTTTGGAGTGCATTTCTTTCTGTAAAACGATACCATTTACCAATAAAATTACTAACTACTTAATTCATTATTCATTCTGAAAGATTCGAAAAGACATAAATAAAGCCCAGTTTTCTTCCTGCGTCAGCAAAATTTCTGCACGAAGTTCGATATCTACGTGCGTCATGCTTGCATGTCATTTTCACGCATGCAAACGCCTTTCAGATCGAAAGCACCAATATTCGAATGGCCGTCTTAGCATGCCATAATTCACTATTATTTCCAGACAACTAATGCACAACTAATATAAGTTCCTAACCAATGGATCTATCTTGTTCACGCTTTATTGATTTGGGAAGAATTCAAACCGATGCAAGTTACCCAGATGTGTGCAGTCAGAAAAATTTGTGATTTTATTCCAATGAATGTAACTTGGGTTTGGCATGTGCAAAATAGAAAATTATTTTCTAATATAGACATTTTGTAACTGCTCTTTCTAATTATATATTAGTTTACGAGGGATTCAATACAGATTATTTACTATAATAAAATGAGTAAACTTCTTTTTAATCACCCTGTACATGTGGCTATAGCTTTCATGGCTTTCATGGCTTGTAGCTGAATCAATGATGCATGCTTGACATTATTTTGTTGATAATTTCTAGTGGCATCACCACTGGGTGACAGGGGGAAACTGCTGCCCTGAAGACTACAATGGAGACGACAAAGATGAAAATAGCGACGAGACGAGAAGGGGAGAAAGGAGATGAAGAGGAAGAAAGGAAAGGGGAACGAGGAAAAGAAAATGATAATAAGGGAGAGGAAGGAAGAGGAAAGGGGAATGAGTAAAAGAAAACGATCAGAAGGGAGAGGAAGGAAGAAGAAAGGGGGAAATGGAAAGAAGGGAAAGGTTTAAGATAGAGCGGGAGGTAGCGCTTTGAAAGTGAGTCAAAACTGATGCCTTGAATAGGGGTTACCCTTCTTTAGCCTCTGCACGTTGCAAAAAAGACCGTCCCTAGAAGTGGGTGTGGGAGGTGTGACACCCCCAATTACATTTGTTGGCAAAAATTGGCCGTTTGTTGGCAAATGTACTGATTTGTCCACGAAGTCGGTATTGATGTGAAAGAAAATGACCAAATTGGTAATTGTTTGAAAAAATCACGCGTCGGCAAATGAACAGGTTTTCCGGCAATACCTTCCATTGAAAATGGCCTGGGGACTCCCCTGGTTCCAAAGTAAAATGGGGAAGATGATGACCCCCCCACCACCACCACCACAGCACTGACAATGCTGCATGTCACGCGCCTGATAATTTCCTCGACCTAAGCGTGTATCACACATTGCAAATGATTTACACTCGGCGTGGTGTATGCGATCATACTGAAATCTGTCTCTCCCTGTAGTTTTTATCTCACGTTCTCCACCATCGTCATCTGTGCTGCTGGTATATATATATCCCTAACGTCCCTAGAGAAAAATCTGACAATCACCGCCAAAAGTGAGGTAGGAGCAATTTTGCACTAACCAAAGCAGGGGTCCGCTCCGTGATTTTTTGTCACGTGGGTTTTGAAACGATTATATATATCTTGGACATCTCGGATTTCTGGGCGAAAATTATGTAATAATGCCTAACAAATGTCAGATTTAGAATCCTTGGGGTCGACTTACCAGAAAAAAGTGTCTTTGTACATGATTTTAGGTGCTCAGGCTCAAATTTTACTTTTTCAAGATGGAGCCGGTGGTAGTCATCTTAGATTTAGGGGGTAAGAATAATGTTGTAATGTCACAGCAAAGTCAGATTCGAAATCGTTGTGGTCGACTTATCTGAAAAATGTCTTTGTAAACGATTTTAGATGCTCTGGTCCAAAACTACATTTTCAAGATGGCACCGGCGGCCATCTTGGATTTTTGGGGTGAAAATTAATGTCAGTTACCCGAAAAAATGTCCGTGAAAAAAAAAAAAAAAAAAAACCGTGATTTTTTGTCACGTGGGTTTTGAAACGATTATATATATCTTGGACATCTCGGATTTCGGAGCGAAAATTATTGTAATTAATGCCTAATCAAATTCAGGATTTAGAATCCTTGGGGTCCACTTACACGAAATCTTGGACATCTCGGATTTCTGGGCGAAAAAAATTATGTAATAATGCCTAACAAATGTCAGATTTAGAATCCTGGGGTCGACTTTACACGAAAAAAAGTGTCTTTGTACATGAATTAGGTGCTCAGGCTCAAATTGTACTTTTACAAATGGCGCTGGTGCATCATCTTAGATTATGGGAGGTTTAAGATAATGTTGTCTGGTACAGCAAAGTCAGATTCGAATCGTTGTGTCGCCTATCTGAAAAATGAGCAACGATAGTTTTAGATGCTCTGGTCCAAAAAGACATTGGGCAAGAGGCACCGGGCGGCCATCTTGGATTTTTGGGGTGAAAATTAATGTCAGTTACCCGAAAAAAATGTCCGTGTACATGATTTAGGTGCTATGGTGGTACATTCCTAATTTTGGCCTTAGGGCTATGTTTTTTCTAATGGTCCATAGGAGTCAAAATCAATCATCAAACTGTATAGCCTGGGGTCGTTCCCAAACACGCCACTTACGAAATTGTAGCCCTACTTTATAATAAGTACTGCGTAACTTCACTACTAAGTGTATTCCTGCGGGTTCCCGAAACTCGAAACGGAAACTGCCTAAACAACTAAAATTTACGACTGGGGTCTACGTCGATTACTGGTGTTATTAGTACAAACTAATGCATGCACGCGTTCCCCAAATGACAACGACTCAGTTGGAACTAAATCTGACCCCAATGTTACGCACAAAATACGTTACTCGGGGGGGATTGACTAACACATAGGAAGCTAAAAGGCTGAATCAAGATTCCGAAATGTAATTGTTGGGGCTTGTATTAATTAAAAAAAAAAAAAAAAAAAAAAAAAAAAAAAAAATAAATGATTAATTAAATTTATAAGTTTGAGATGAATCGGATTTTTCATTTTTTAATGCAGTATACAATTATGGTGTACAACAGTGCAATAGGATACTATAGGCTTGTACTGTATAACAAAAATTCCGGATCCCGAATGTTATAACAAAGTTGTGATCTTCTTTATAAAGAATCATTTGAGTTAGACTATTTTACACAGTGATGGTATGTGGCACAAAACATTATGTTCATTCAAAAAAACACGGAAATATCAGAGTCACTATCTTCACTCGTTTCATAATCGGTAGATTGATGTAATATGGCGCGACGCCGGTGGTCGGTGAGCGAGGAGGTCAGAAATGCGGTCCCTAAAGACAAAATTCTGAATTATATAAAAAAAACAGGGACCCCCCTTTCCATAAGGAAGTTAAGAATTACAGACTTTATTACCAGAATTGTATATCCTAACGAATTATGTGACATATGGACACCCTCTTAAAGGTACTGAAAAAGTACAGTAGATTCCTAGGATGGTTACAATCTGAAAAACTCGGGGAAAGGAAAACCTTAATAATAATTATATTTTTTTGGTCCTATAGGCTCCGCTTCTTTCAATTCCAATGTCTGACAAAGGATGTTGCTGATGCTTTCTCTGGAGATGTGGGCTAAAATTTTTTTCCATGACATTGATAATTATCTAGATGTAATAGTTTAACCTTTTGAGTAGAAGGGTTCGGTGGACTTTATATGTGTTTGCCTCCCAAACACATTCTTAAGTACAGGTAATTAAAATATGGGATAATAATAATTAAAACAAATGAATACAGACTGTCCCAAGGTTATTGTATGACCTTACGGAAAACTCAGTAAACATTAAACCTCTGTATGTTTACTTAGCAGTATCCAAATTAATCTTATAACAATAAAAATATAAATAGATAATTTTCTTTTCATTATACTAAAAGTATGGTTTGCAGTTAAAGATATCTATTCTTGGTGATTATATATGTATCGATATATCTGCATTAAACATGTTTGGAATTTGGAAGATGGAGCAAGCTGTCAAACGGATTATGTATTTGTCTGTGACCAATATCTAATAAAGTCATATGGAAACGTGGGCAAAAATTATCTTTTTGGATAGCTTAGATTGTATATTTCTACAAAGGAATCCCGTTATTTTATTTTTTCAATTCACCCACCACCAATACAACTCCTACTGAAGAAGAAAGACGCAAATGGAGCAAAACATAAAATAAGTTCGCATGAGGATCACTGATGTATGCAGAAGATGTTATAAAAGAACCCTATCCAAAATAACTCCATTTTTGGCTACTAAGTGAATACAAATGTTTGGGGGGAGGTGGTATGTTTGGAACGTCAATGCAAATGAGAAAAATGGAAAGAATAGTGACGAATGGTGAGAATAGTCCCCTAAAATAATGTTTTAATATAGGTAGACTAGTGTCCGGTACATATGCATGTCTTCTTAGTTGTCATATATTTTAATACATTCTATTACGCGAAGGACAATAGCGAACCTTATGCCCACACTCGCACACATAAACCCACCAATACTCCCTCGTTTAATCGATACGTGTCCCCAGAGTAGGATAGTCTTAGAATGTTCGTAGCTCTTGATGAGCATCCACGAGCTGAGAACATCTCAGCAGGTGTTTGGGGACAGTAGTAGTAGTCGGAATCTAACTAGAAAATCTTAGTTATGTGCTGAACATGAGTTCTCCGACCACAACTTACGCATACTTTGGGGAACGGAACCCCGGGGCCGTTCCACAACACGACGCACTACGACACTGGTAGCCTACTTTAATAAGTACTGCGTCGTAACTTCACTATAAGTTCATACTGCGTTCCCGAACTCGAACGGAACTACTACAACTAAAAATTACGACTAGGTCTACGGCGATACTGGTTGTGACTTAGTACAAAACTAATGCATTGCACGCGTTCCCCCAAATAAAACGTACCGGAGTTGTGAACTAATATCTGACCAAATGTACCGCACAACATACGTCTACTCTGGAGTTGACTTAACACAATTCGTAAGCTAAAAAGGCCTGACTCAACGATTCCGAAATCGGAAAAGTAAAATTTTTGGTGTGTATTCAATTAAAAATAGTCACTATAACCAAGATATTGAACTTCTTAAAATGCTTAAATTATAAGTTTGAGATGATCGGATTTTTCATTTTTTAATGCAGTATACATTTATGTGTGGTCAACAGTGCCATAGGATACTATAGGCCTATGTCCTAGTATAACAAAATTCCGGGCTCCAGAATTTATACAACAGTTGTGATCTTCTTTATGAAGGCTCAATTTGAGCTTAGCTATTTTACACAGTGATGATAGGTGGACCAAAAACATTATGTTCATTCAAAAACACGGAAATAAGAGTCACGCTTTCCACATCGTTTTCATATGGTGTAGCTTGATGTAATCATGTCAGCGGTGGTCGTGGATAGGAGGAAGAATGGGTCCCTAAATAAAGACAAATTCTGAATTAAATAAAACAACGGAACCTTTCATAAGGAAGGTTTAGAATATTCCAGGATTATACCAGAATGATATACTATACGAATTATGTGACATATTGGAACACCACACATAAAGGTACTGAAATGTACAAACAGATTCATAGGATGGGTTACATCTGAAAACTCTTGGGAAAGTAAAACAATAATAATAATTATATTTGTTCTGGTCCTAGTGTCCCGGTCTTTCCAGATTCCTCCAATGTCTGACACATGATGGCTGGGGGTATGCTTTCTCTTGAGATGTGGGCTAAATATTCGTAAAGTTTTCCATGAAATTGATATATAGAATTGTAATAGTTTAACCTTTTGAGTAGAGGTTTGGTGGACTTTATATGTAAGTTTGCCTCCAACCACCACTCTTAAGTACAGGAATTACAAAAATGATAATAATAATTAAAACAAATGATGAAATACAGATGGTCCCAAGGTTATGTATGACATAACGGGAAACTAGTATAAACATTAAACATCTGTCAGTTTATGCAACAATACAAATAGATATAAATAATATAATTAGACAATTTTTTTTTATATACTTAAAAGTATGGTTGCCAGTTAAAGATACTGTATTCTTGGTGATTATTTATGTATCAGAATTTATATCTGCAGTAACAGGTTTGGAATTTGACGATGGAAAAAGCATTTAAAATCGGATTTATTTATTTTGTCTGTGCCCAATATCTAAATAAAGTTATTATGTAAACGTGGGAAAATTACTTTTGGATAGTAGCTTGTATTAGTTTACAAAGGAAATCACGTTATTTTACTTTTTTCAATATACCACACCCATACAACTATACTGAAGAAGAAGAAGATGAAGCAAATGGAGACAAACAATAAAATTAAGTGCCATGATGATCACGCATGTATGCAGAATATGTCATAAAGACCCTATCCAAAAATAACCATCCCTTTTTGGCTATAAGTGATACCAAATTTTTGGGTGGGAGAGGTAATGTTTTGAAAGTCAATGAAAATATG
Source organism: Ophioderma brevispina (assembly GCA_023653785.1). Lineage (NCBI taxonomy): Eukaryota > Metazoa > Echinodermata > Ophiuroidea > Amphilepidida > Ophiodermatidae > Ophioderma > Ophioderma brevispina. Next base: position 59,072 of record JAMKCH010027048.1, read on the forward strand.
AGAAAAAATTGGATAAATAGTGACCTACTGGTGAGGAATATTCCCCTAAACATAATTGTTTTTATATAGTAGACCTAGTCGTCCGAGTAATAAGGACTGTCTTCTTAGTGTCAATAATCTTTAATACATTCTATTACGCGACGGACAATAGCGAAGCCACATCGCACACGATCGCACACATTACACCCACAAATACTCCCAATCCTTTAATCGCGATAGGTCAAGAGTAGAATAGTCTTAGAATGTTGGTAACTCTTGATGAGCATCACGAGCTGAGAACCATCTCAGCAGGTGTTTGGGGGAACAGGAGGAAGTCGCAACTAATAGAAATCTTAGCTTGTGGTGAGCATGAGTCCGACACAACTTCCGCTTCAACTTTGGGGAACGAACCCCAGCTCACGGAATTGAGGTTTTGGACCTAACTAGTGAATTACCTTTGCAACGCATTGCAGCAATGCGTAATGAACCTCTCCACAATGCTTACTACTCAGTAAGCATTGCTGTCGTTTTGGTTTTGCAACACGTTGCCAGTTTTTACAACGCGTTATGAGATTCACAAAGCGTTTGAAGCTGTTAACAACGCGTTGTAAGTTTGAAATGGATTGTTCTGATCGGATAATTCTACAATGCGCTATGGATAATGCACAAGGTTTTGTAGATTTTGCCGCAATGCCTAGTGACACTTAAATGGCTTACGATATATGTTTTGCGATATACGTTGACTCTTTATAAGCTAGTACTATCTGTATTTTCACTTTTCTTATTCGTTAGCTAAAGCAACGCGTTTTTAAGCAACGCATTGCTAAGAAAAACAACGCGTTATAAGCAAAAGAATAAGTGTATTATGTCATTTTGGCTTGCAATATTATTCGTGTGTGCGAAACTCGTGTGCTAAACTCGTCGTATGCAAAACTAGTGTTTTGTCAAAACTCGTCTTTTCCATTGTTTTGCTTTTTTTTCGTGTTTTTCATTTGTTTCCTTTCTTTGTTTTCTTTGTTGTTTTGTTTTCTTATCTTGCTTTTTATTACTCAATTTTTACGTCCGCTGAAGCGTGCAATACGTGTGCTTATATTGTGCAGCACGTATTTACGCAGTTCATTCAACTCTATCTGTGTAGTATGGTATGGATTTGAGATCTTTCCTGAAAACCTTCACCTATATTCCATTATAATCCCTTGGACCTAACCAGAATAAAGTCAGAACTCATCTATAGGGATGGAAAATGTTGCTGAACTCTAGAGGCAAGATGGTGGTCTACAACATGGTCCGCGTGTTGACCGTGGCTACATCCATTGTCGCTCATTTCCATACTTTAGCTGTACAAGCGAATGGTATGATTTAAACTTATTCTGTTCTCTTAAAACGCCCACTCTTCTCCTTTCTTTGTACAGGGTGAGTCAGAAAAAAGCGGCTGGACCCTGATTGTGTCCGCTATTTTGCATTTGTAACACTTAAAAGTGAACGGGGTCCTCAAAATTTGTTTCCGCGCTGGCCGCTTTATGCGTGTGATTTGTTCGCCGATTTTTTTTAATGCGCTTCTTTTCATACAAAAAAAGGCCAAGCCGTTAATGAGTTGATAAGTGAGGGTCCCATGGACCCCCCTTCCGGCACTAACGGAAGTTAGCTTAGAATATATATTTAATCTTGATTTTAAGAAGAAATCATCTACAGTTTGTCAAAAAAACCCGCAACACTTGGTGCCAGGCACCATAAGTTTTGAACAAAAGCACATGGCTACTTGTACTTTGTTGTAAGGTAAGTTAGGACAGTTAGCTCATATCCCTGAAAAGTTAATAAAGGTAGATTCAATAATTTTTAAGATAACACACAATTTTACAATCATAGGCCCTACTTGATAACAAATTACTGGATTACGTGATTTTTAAAATTTGCAAACTGCAAGTTAGATTGAGCCAAATATTTCCAAATACTGTAGTTTCATGTACTGTATTTTAGTTGTTTTTGTTGGGATTCTTTCTTATTGTCCTAGTATCCTAGCTCTGTATAAATGAAACTTTGCTATACTAAATATAAGTGACGACTTGGGTCGGTTTAAGCTCAAAAGAATTATATATGCGTCATTATATAGAAATATATTGGTTTAATTTTATAATTGACCACCCTAAAAGCAAACAGTCCGGTATTGACGTACCGTACAAATGAAGTAATAATTGAAACACAAACGCTTTAGTTGTCAAGCCTAAATCTTTAATCGAATTAAGAAAGACGATTTGATTTTTCCTTGGGCGAAGGTATGATTTGTGCCGAGACAGACGCGACATATTTTTCCGGCAATTCTTTTACCGCTATTGAAATCCCTACTTAGAAAGCCAGCGCGGCGTAGAAACATCACGTGATCAACAAGCTTCTGCCCCAAGATTTAACTATAAATGTATATCCAAGTTTGGTCAGAAGAAAGCTATCTTAAATCTCGACCATTTCAGAATTACTAAAAACAAGCAATCATACACTTTTCTGTGTCGGGGTAATTGTTACAACAAAAAATGTCTCTAATTTGAAAAGATTTTCAGTTTATCACATCTCCTATTTAGATTGAGATTTTTTTCATGACGTAATCACAAAATACTTATCCTCATTCACATAAGTAAATCTAAAGACTTTTATAGTGCGTGTCCAATTAACTTTGGCCGTTTTTTTCATCATTCAAAAGGAAGAAAGACAAAAATCATGAAAGACAAGATCTGGGCAGCTTTGCACTGAACACTTTGTTCCGACCAAAATCTGTAACTTATTGCTTACCTTCATACTCTCAACATGTACAAGATGAAAAAACGAGTGAATCGGTAATTCACTCGAAAAGAGGTGTTAAACACTCAAAACAGTTGCATGATTGGTTAATTCACTCAAAAAGAGAGAAACATGAACTTTCACCCCAAAGAGTGAAATAGAGTTAGAGTGAACACCACTCTAACATGTGGTCCTCCATTTAACTCTTTAAAGAGTGGAATCACACTCGATTAAAGTGAAGTCAACTACTACTTTTTGGAGTGCACATTGCACTATTTCCTGTTCAAAATACTCGTAATAATTACCCTCGTTCTACTCAAAAAGTATTTTAGAACGTATTTCTATTCATTTTACGCCAAACCGCTTTTTATAGAAAACTTAGTATAAACGAACTAGCTGGTGTGTGCAAAACAAATAGATAAACAGAAACCGAAAAATCGTCTATAACCTTAGTGATTTCATTGAAGGCAAGGAAAATTCTGGATGAAGGATATATGGCGCCCTGCTGCATTGAAACTGTTGTGCCTCATAGGTGATGGACCATGACTATATAGGCGGCGCCCTACTGTATCTACGGCAGATATGTGTGTGCAGAGGGTGATGGACTTTATTATGTATGGGCTAGATTTTCGCACCTTATCATATAGAGATGGACTAGATCCTTCTAGAATTGTTTGAGAGGATATATAAAGCCGTGGTGAGAGAAATGAGTCAGAGTTTTCATACCATCGTGCTCCAAGTTTTTAGCAGAGTATTACAACTCTGACTCAAGTTATTAGTAGAGTATTTGCCTCTATTGCTGCTCCAAGTGACAGTGATAGTAATTTCCTGTAGTGTTATACACTGTCTTCCATATAGTGGACATTTGTCATAGTAGTCTCGCTCCAGCAGTTTGTCCGATTGTGTAGCCGTCTTCGGTTTTCCGCCTTTCGTGTCCTCTGATTTTATCCTAGGATACACAAGCTACAGCACTTTTGGACTTGTATATATTTATCGACCTTCCGAGCTTCGGCGTCATTAGGGTCGTTTTTCTTCAGTAGTAGGACGACTTCTGTCCGTGACACGTCTCACTATTTGAAATTAAAGTTTTGGCGCTGGAATATTCGCCAGACTCTTTGCAAGTTCGACATCGTAAAGTACTCTTGCGCAGCCCGGCGTCGCGGGCACCCACGGTCGTATGTCTAGTAGTTCATTATATTAACAACTTTATTATAGATTAATCTTTATTATTGTACCTAATTGATGTTTGATTGCGATTGATTTAACCACCAATTGAACTAAATACTATTGTTTTAAATTTGTAAATCATAGTTCACATGTATTGTCGAAGTTATTCAGTGGATTTGAATCCGTATTTTGAGGTGGTTTTTTTGCCTTGATCAAGGTGACCGTAACAATACCAACCCCCACTATATACTTTTCAACATGTTTGGATCAATTTAAAAATTTTACCCCTTACAAATTTTGTCTGGGGCCCCGCTCCTTTTCAGCACGTAGATCACGTTTCGTGGTCCCCCTGTCTGTCAATAGTCATGCTGTCACCATATTTGAACACTCAAACTTTGGTATTCAATAGTTTTATTATTTTTACATTCATCCGTGCATTTCATAATGATTTATTGTGATCTTAAAGTCGGTTAAGGAAAAAGAAACTAATTACATCTTTAATGAATAAAATTACAGAGTTTTGTATTGGCATGAACTCAAATGCAGGAGAGGCCATATTAAGTCCGGAGGACTTTGAGCATGACCCCACCATACTCAAATAATATCTTAAAATTTAAATTATTATTGGATAGGACTGGACAGGACGGGACGGAACAGGACGGGACAAGACACCCAGGGAAGACAAGACAGACATTGGCACTTGTTTTAACGAGATCAGAGGCAAGGGATCATGATATCCATTGTGAGCCATCACTGATTGAAATGAATGAGATGAAAAATGAAGAGGGTATTGCAGTAAAGTAATAAACAACATGAATTTTATGACAATTGATAGCTCAAAACCATTATCTTAATTTAGACCTAATTTGAATATTTATTAATCAGCTCATTTTTTAAGGTTTAATTTTAAGGCATTAATGGGTTTTCGAGTTGGTGAATTGCCTATTACTTAAATGCATAATCTTCCAATTTTGGGACCTGAATATTTACCTGAATATTTAATTAGGTTAGTGAGGGTTTTGGTTGTAATGTATTTGTTTTCGCATTTCTGGTGTTGTATCTGTGTATATCACTATGTTTTGGAGAAATATTTGAAAAGAGTTTGGAGGGTGTTTTTGAGTTGTAACGAAACATGAAAATCGCTGTTGTTGTAAGTTTGTTTAAATCATATATGTTAAGTATTTAAATGTGGAACATAGAGTTAGTGTGAGATGTGTATTCGGTGTTATTGATGATGCGTTGGCTCCTTTTGGGTTTAAAATATTGGCCATTTTTTCGAATTTTGGAGAAGTCCATGGACAGTGACTGTTATCAGTGTAATCTGTATGTGCCCAAGCTCGATTACTTAAGATATGACGAGTAGTATTAAGTGTTGTCATCATATAGTGAGAATAAGATGTGTTTTGAAGGTTGTAGCGGAGTTTTCTAAGAACCAGATTTTTTATAGAAATTTGATTTGTAGTTTTTTGAGACTTGATATTTCCAGGAAAGATTTGATCAATAGTTACACCTAGAATTTTGTTGGTCCCGGGTGAATTGGGTGTGTTGTCAATTAAATGATTTTTGTGTGGTGTGTCATGTTTTTTTTCTTAGTAAGTAAAATATAGTTAGGTTTGATACTTCAGTTTTTTGGGCTTTAAACCAGTTGGATACATTAATAACTCTTTTTAAAATATATTTGTGAGAGTGTTGAGGTTTTGTGTGATAGAAATATGTTGGTGTCATGCCGCAATAGTACAAATGAGACTGTTCGGAAAAAGAAGGAATATCATTGACATAGAGGAGGAAAAGGCAGGGGATCCAGTATTGACCTTGAAGGGACAAAACCGCAGGAACCAGGGAAGGCTAGAAGAGTGTGAACTCAAAAGAAGTAAATTGAAGTCAGTTGGAAAGATAACTGTAGAGAATATCGAAAGGAAGGCCACGAATACCATAGTGGTTGAGTTTGGCAGGTAGTATATCGTGGTTGATGGTGTTGAAGGCTTTGGATAAATTGAGGCAGATACCTCTGGTATGATAGTTCAGAGCAAGAGAAGAAATCTTATTACAGATTAATCCAGTAGAGCGGTCATAGAGTGTTGTTTTCCGAAGCCAATTGGTTTCGTGGAGAATTGGAAACGGGTGAGGAATATTAATCAGCCTGTTATAGATAAGGCTTCAAGGATTTTGGAAAAGCATGGAAGAAGAGATATATGGCGGTAGTTGGAGAGACAGGGAATCATCCTTTTTGAAACAGGAATGACGCTTCGTCAAACCTTGAGACCCGAAGGAGACACCACAGTTGACAAGGAAAGATTGAATATGTAGGTAAGGGATTTGGATTGAAGGGAATACACGCTTTACGATCGAGGGGATAACATCGTCTGAGCCTGCGCTTTTGCCATATTTTTTTTTGATTTTGACGTGTCAAGAAATCTCCTTTTCATCAATGGGATTGAAAAAGCTAGAGCTGTGATGATGATCATGAGAAGTGGAAACAGAAGAATCGACTGGATCTTATAGAGGCAAGTTCAAGACGCAATATTGGCGAGAAAGATTGAACTTGTTGGAGGTACGTCCTGTGGTCGGATAATCTTGGGTAGAACCCATCCATAAAATAGGAGGAGCCTTGGGTCTGGAGTTATTGCCGATACATTGTTGATTGTTCGCCATGTGTTTGTATGTTATATTTGTAAATGTTATTTGTTGAAGTAGATTTTTTTTTTTTTTTTTTTTTTTTTTTTTTTTTTTTTTTTTTTTTTTAAGTTTCTTATTTTTTGTTTATATCATTGGGATGTTTTATGAATTTTATTACATTTTTGTTCTAGTTTTTAATTGGGAGTAATTATCTCCGGCAGTAATCCAAGTTTACTATCTTTAGTTGTTTATTTTCGTTGTGAATTTTACGGAAAATTTGCCCCTTATTGTAAAGGACAGGGAATTTATTTAGGACTATGTCGTAATGATGTTAGCAGCAGAAGTGGTATCTAAGACATCATCCCCATTTAGTAATGGATTAATTCTGTTGTGAATGAAGTGAGGTCGGTAGGTGTTTGTGGTTTGTTTTCTTCTTTTAGTAAAAATATTTATTTTAGAATTCTTGATTTGTTTTTATTATTTACGTTATATTTATAATTTGAAATAACTGGAAATGTCAGTTATAATCGTTATAAAAGATACCTGGTGTAATTTTATGATTTAGGATATTCGTGAATATATTGTCAATGAGGGATGATGTCCGAGTTGTACCGCGAGTGGGTTTATCGATAAGTGGATAAAAGATGCTGATACATGGTATTAAAAAATTCATTTGAATCAGAGTGAGTTGATGTGTTCAACAGATTAGTTGAGAATGAATCGCCACAAATAAAGCTGGGTAGGTTTTCGCGATTCATCAGTTAATTGTGGTGGATAGATTGGTGGGGAATGGTTGAGGGCATCTGTCAGGGGGTCTGTAGATGACGCCGATGAATGAATTTTTCGGTTGGCTTATTCTATCTCAACAAAGATCGATTCATAGTCATCGCTATTAATTAAGTTTAAATCAGGGCAGATTCTGTAATTAAGACATGGGAAATGTATAACGCCACCCCACCCCTTCTTTTGAAACGTCTATTGCACTGGGCAAATGGAATACCTCAATGTTATTTAGAGATATTTAGGGATTTGTTATCATTCAAAACCAATTTCACTAAAACTATAAGGGGAATTTGGATTTAGGTCTTTAAAGGGGCTGTGTCTCGATCGTCTTGTACCACCCCCTGATTTACCTGGGAAGTAGTATCATTTTTATATCATATGAAAGGCCGTTTTTTCCTCATGTCGCCTAAATTTGAGCCCTCGATTCTATTTCATTCCCAAGAGAGAAACAAAAAAAAAAAACCGCCGTTTTAAGTGGGTTAACCACTTTATTAGCACAATATTGAACATGGCTTTGCAGCATGCATTAATGCGTCTACAATCAACCGCATTGTTTCCCACGGTCCTTGATGGGTGTATGGTGGCAAGTGCGCTAGGCTCTCATATCAGTAGAGAACACAATACACAAATCGGAACACCACCTTTAAGAAGTCCTGTTATGCTATCACTATTTTTATTAACTGCGGGAATTAAAATGACTGGGTAGGTAGGTCATTGGAAAGTATCGCTACAAATAGTAAATTACAATTAATCGTGTTATTATTGTAAATCGTGAGTATCGTTTAGATAGAAATTTTATCGTCATATCGTTAAAGTAAATGGATAATTGTTATTTTTTAAGTAATCTTCAAAAAAATTTTTATGAAATATTGTAAAATTGACTTAATTCGTGTTTAAATTCTTCATCATCAATTTAATTGAGTAACATAGCAGGAGTGACCCGTTCCAACAACCTTGCAATACCGAGATTCATGATTGAATGATGATTGGCATCATCAGAGTGATTCAAAGCGCACTGGTGTGGGGCTGACTGGTAGCAGATACGCAAAATGACTAGTTTTGCCTCTGAGTGTTTACAACAATTGAAACCTGACTTGATATCATAAAGTCACATCAGAAATTAATAGAAAAATATTACAGAATTTATATTTCAAAATTTACTACACAAATCTATACAAATCAAAAGAATCTCAAAAAACCCTGAGATGAGGATATAGGCCCAGGGGTTTTAAAACAATGAATACCTTGGGCAGCCGCCAAAATGGGTGTTCACTACCTAAGGAGGGTACAAATTCTAGCAATACTTTTTGAAAAGCTAAACACATGTCTCTAGTGTATGAATGCCACTGCTTAGCTAATTCTAAGGATAGCTTAGAGCGCAGAATTCAAGTCAGTCGTTTTTTTTTAAAAAGTTGTGAAAATCCTCTATTGTAAGTTGATATACACAATAGGGATAACAATAGACATGATTTGGTCAGTTGAATGACTTATACATTTGCTCGGGTAACTCTTAACTAACACTTATTAATATTTTATTAGATATACTTATGAAGCATAATATTCTTCTGGTTGTCTTTTGACAATGTCAGCTAGTATTTTAATACATTTCAGAGCAGGAACATTTTTGATCTTAAAGGAAATATGGCTCTTAAACCGGGTTTTATTATGGAGACCTTCAAATCCTCCCATTTTTGAGAAGATTTTTTTTCCCAACCTCGAGAGCTTTTTGCCCCCTCCCTGGGGTGCTAATTTTGATCACATTTTATTGAAGCTAGGTCAAAGAACTTTCAGAACCAGTCATTCAGGACAAAGTATATTTTGGTTGACCCACTTATACACACCAACAAAATGCATCAATAAAGCTCCACCCAAATTTTAATTCTGTTTTGTTTAATTTGAAAAAAACAAAAAATTAAAAACTACAAAATTTTGAAAATAAGCATGCCAAAGGGCACCTTGCTTAACCCCCAGACATTGACTTTATAGGTACTGACCATAGAATGGCTAATTTTTGAAATATAACAACTATCATATTAAAGTAAATGTTTGCATCATTGCAATAAGTATAAGCGCTTGACGCACCCTGCAAGATTGAACTAACCTCAAGCACAAAGTGTATACTATAGTTAGTGATTGAGGCTTCTTTTCGTATAGATAGAAACAACTGCAACACACAAATGAACGAATAAGTGCATTTTTCAGCATCTGTTGCTATCACTTATTTCTACAGACCCATCCATTTTCAGATGAACTATGAATAAGTATATGTCACAGCACACCAATAATACTCCACCCTTCCCAAGACTCATTCAAAAACAGCGATACGGGCCGTAGCCGGGGGGGGGGGTGCGGGGGTGCGATAATTAAATGCCACCCAAATCTCCAATTCCAAAAGGTCCCAAAAATGATGTGTGCAAGCGAAACGAACTAGAAAAAATAGGGATTTTAGGCTTTTTTTTGTCACAAAACGGGCAAAATTTGGACACAGGTCTATTCCCTTTCTCTCTTTTATAGTAAACAAAATACTTTCCCTGTGAGAAATCTTTTCTCAAATAAAATTGAGAAATAATATTTTTAAAAGTTTAATCAGAAAATGGAGGCCATATAACAACCAGACTCAATTAATAATTCAAAGTTAATAACAACAAAACAATTTGTAAAACCAAAACGGACACCACAAGCACTAAGTTAATATTATATTTTCACTCTCAATTTTTTGAGAGTTCAAAGGACCTCTTGTAACCGCAAACTTCCAGTCACATGCAATTTATTTTCCGGTAATTTAAACAGTTTTGTTGGCATCCATGGCCATGGCGTGCTTCCCACCGTGAACCAACATTCCACTTGGCACAACTTGAATGTTTTGCATATTTTATCAAAACACATCGTTTTTTACGGGGAGGAGTCTGCTACAGCGAAAAAAATAATTAATCATTGTTTCCTATGAATTTAGAACTGTGATATTTGTTATTTTCAAACATTTATTTTTGCCTTTTATTATAATCATATTAAAATGGTATATATCACTCCACCTTGCTTAAGAACGTAGGGGGGAAACCAGGTCCCAGGGACGTTGAACCTTCGTGCCCCCTACATCGTACTAAGTAATTTTAGACAGCCAAAACTATTCCTTATTTTAATTCCTAGAATTCCATCATATTTGCACATTTTTTTTATCTAAATCGGATCAACTTTAAAATTTGACCCCTGTAACAACTTAAATTGACCCTTTTATTGATTTTGCTGCTTTAGCCTATAACTCTTAAAACTGTACGTTGTAGATAGCACAAACTATACCTTTCCTGAATCATTGTGGTTAGACAAATAACATGGTATACTTTTCAACATTATTGGTCAATTTAAAAATTTGACCCCTTTACAAACGTGGTCTTTGCCCTTCTCCTTAAGGCACAATCACGTTACAGGGGTCCTTGTCAGTTTGTCAACATATTTAATCACTCAAACCATTTTTACTTGAGATGTGTTAAAACCAAAGTCTCTAGCTCCCGGATATTGTATATATTTTGAAAGTACACTCCCACCACAGGTAGTTGAACTCGCATACTAATGTCTATTGTTTGAGGAGAATTGTGATTGTGGCAGGGTGAGGTGCTGTAATAATATAGTTTTAAAATCCGGTTTTGTCCCCGTGAAACGGGGGAGGCCGGAATCACCTCACACTCGCAGCAACCGCCCTTGCTGCCTTCCTTCCACTTCACCCGATTTCCAATGCATCCTCCATCCTCAAGCCAACCCCCTACTCTCCTCCTCCACTTGCTTCTTCCAAGTCTTCTTTGGACGTCCCCTCCTCCTCCTCAAACCTCCCACCTCGAACTCAAAAGCCCTTTTAAAGGTGCAACAAGAGATTTTGAGGCACCCAAATATTGTGTCATAATAGTAATTTCAAATAGATCGAACACTTGATAGATTTTCTGGTCTTATTGGTCTTCCTTGTGTTTTAATGATTATGGAAAGAAATTACCTTGAATCTTGAAATCTTGATTTCTTACCTTGAGACTTTGCTACTAAATATCTTAGAAAAAAAGGTGATTTTGATCGCTTCTTCCAACCCGACATCTGCACTGCTCAAGTCCTCCCGTCCCTTCATCCTGTCCATCAATTTCACACCACACATCCTTCTCATCATTCAGCTAAGGTGGATTAAGAAAGTAATGTTTCACTCCTAATTTACCATGGAATGTTTTAGAAATTGTTCGGACTTCAAAATTACTTTCAAATACTACAAAGGAGCTGGACCAGATACACATTTTGTCCAAATATTAAAGCCGATTTCTGATGCACCACCTCACTTTATCACTTAAATTATACAAACAATCAGAAAGTTGTAGCAGTTTGTGGATCAATTTGAATTTTTAAAGTCAAGTGTTTTCGGTTGTTACTTTCTATACACACGGGTTTTGAAAAGGCACTTTATCGCCTACTTAAAAAAGCAAGGTCATATCACATTATTACCAAAAGGAAATAACCTAGCCAATTTGCAGGAAACTTGAGACCAATGACTCTTTTAAATGGCTCCAAAGTAGCTTCGGCATGTTTAGGTAATCCAACAAAGAGGCCCGTATTCCAAAAACTCGTTTAAAGGAATTTATTGGTATAATCTATCGGCACATATATATGAAATATCCCTAAATATGACGTACCAGATAGTGTGCATGGTCATTGGAGTCTTCCTTGCGAAGAAAACATCATTTTCACGCTTAACTTTCGAAGCAGTAGCGATTTAAAGAGACACTGGCACATTTGAAAAATAGTGCGCCCTCAAGATTTTTCAAAATCGATATTTTTGCATGGTTGTAAGACTTTTATATACAATCCCTCACCCGAAATCTTCAGATCAAATCAGCTTCTTATGGGTAAACAAACGATTTTATAATTTAGCGTCGCCGGCGACGGCGAAATTCCACAGCCGACGAAAACGACGTTTAACACAAGAACACGGATGTTTCCCACGCTATGCACACTGTTTGATCGTCTATAACCTTTGTGGTGTGTGTATCAATGAGATACGAGTCAAAAATATTCAAGTTAATACCACAATTGTTAGATTTTAATTTAAATATGGAAAAACTTTTTTAAAAGTTGGCTACAAATTACCTGGATGTCTTTACTCTCTCAATAGCAATGTCCCTATCTGTCTTGGGGTATGTTATTTTATGTGTAAAATATATATCTGTTCTTCCATGGCCTATACTATCATTTGAGAGCAATTGAAGCAAATTTCATATTTTGGTGAAAACGTGCCAGTGCCGCTTTAAGGAAGCCGCCACATTTATTACTTACGCTATCGTTTTGCCACAAGCCAGGTTTAGTCTTTCACACCATTGAAGAATGATTGGTGGTTAGTCAAGGGTTCTGGCCTGTATGAACGACTATCGCGTTGACTTTAACATTGGATTAAAAACCCAGCTTTAATTAAAGTTCTCCTTTTATATTATAAATTTATCAAAAAGGGCATACTTTTGCCTATTTTATTATAAAATAAGCCTGGGATTCTGGAGAAATATAGTTTTTTAAAAAAAATAAAATTAGGAACTCTACATCATACAAGAATCGCTACTCGTTACATTGAAAAGTACGTAGCTTGCTGAACCGCGCATTAGTGGGTTCGAACACCGATCTCTATACAATTGCTTGGAAACCTGGGGCTTCGTCATTGAAGCACTGATGGCCATATTGGTCATCACACAAAAGAGCCCAAGCAGGTGGTTAAGACCGGTCATTTATACAAAATTATTCTCAGTGAATGTGGATAAGCGACATAACGAACTACGAATCAAGCCAATTCAGTGAGCTCAGGTATTTGCGCGTAATGGGTGACATGTCTCTAAAACGGCACCCGGATACAACTTCAGTTAAACAGGTGTCTCTGGATGGTATTGTTTTCGTAACCAAGAATGCACGCCCGTTGGCTCCATTTGTGGAGATGAGCGGGCCACTCATAAAAGTGGTATAGCGCCCCCTCTCGTCCAGGCGGTACTCGACCTCTTTGACCCTTTTAGAGTTTGGGAGTTGACGATTGAGGAGTGAAGAGGACGGGTTGATGTCTAGCTCATTAAAGATTACAATTAATAATTAAAAAAAAAAAAAAAGTGTTTATTTCCCCATGTGAAAGGATATAACCAATCTCACATCTGGGTCTGAAGAATCGGGCAAGATCCTGGTACCATTCAAGCATGAAAATAGGTGTTTAGTCCTTTGGCCAGACAGCCAAAAATGGGTGGTCACTACCTAAGAAGGGGACAAATTCTAGCAATACTTTTTGAAAAGCTAAATGTCTCTAGTGTTGATAAAATGCCATGCTAGATAGGTAATCTAAGGAGTCGCTAGTCTCAGATTTCAGTTTTTTTAAAAAGGTGTTGAAAACACTCGATTGTAAGTTGATATACACAATGGGGATAACAATAGACGGGATTTGGTCAGTTGAATGACTTATACATTGGCTCGGTACTATAAATAACACTTATTAATATTTTTAATTAAATATACTTAGAAAGCATTAAATATTTTCTGGTTCCTTTGAACATGTCAGCTAAGCATTTTAACTACATTTCACAGCTAGGGACATTATTTTGGTATCTAAAAGGAAAAGAAGCTCTTAACAAGCGTTTTATTTATGGAGACTCAAAAAATACCCATTATGAGAAGATTCTCGCACCCTGCAAGATTAAACCTAACCTCAAGCACAAAAAGTGTATTATAGCCGTGATTGAGGCTTCTATTTGTTCAGATATGAAACAACTGCAACACACAATGAACGAATAATCGCATTTTTTCAGCAGCTGTGTGCTATCACTTATTCTACAGACCCATCCTCTATTTTCAGAGAAATGCATCAAGATAATGTCACAGACCCCAATTAAACTCAACCCTTCCAAAAAGCACATCATTCAAAACAGCGGATACAGGGCCGTAGCCAGGGGGGGTGCGAAATTATGCCCCACCCAAATCTCCAAAATTCCAAAAAGGTCCACAAAAATGATGTTGCAAGCGAAGCGAACTAGAAAAAATAGGGATTTTAGGCTTTTTTTTTGGCCAAAAGGGCAAAAATTTGGACAAACGTCTATTTTGCTAAAATGTATACCCCATCTATTGCTGAAAAGGTCCACATTTGGGAAAAAAGGTACAACTTTGAACAAAAAATCCGTTACCCCCCCCCAGAAAAAAATCTGGCTACGGGCCTGGCGGATAATAAACTTGCTTAGAATACTTTGGGTTTTTCAAGACTTTCAAATAAAAATGCACAATGCTCAATTAAATCAACTCTGCTTGCAGCCCATTGCACAGAATCGAAGTGCAATGCCATTCGGTTTATGTCATAGTGCACGGCAAATCAGAGAGAAAAGATGAGAAAAGATTGTACTCTTCCGAATTTCAACCAATAGGAATTTGAGTTGAATAGATAGCTATAGGAATTTTGCCCCCAACTTTTTGCACCGAAGTGGCCCACTTCACAAAAATGTTTGCCAGTTGCAATTGTATGTGCATTTAAAATAATCTGTACACTACCAGAATTCAAAAATATAAAACCTTACAAGAACTCATTCAAATAATGTTGCATATAAAGCACAAAAGCACTTAACCTCATCTCAATTGAGACCAACAGAAAGCAATAACAGGAAACTTTGTGAAGAGCACCCCCAATTTTCCTAATTAAGATAAGATTTTGCACAGTTGCATTGGTAACTGGCTAGGTAACTATACCTGTGAATGTAAAGAGCGAACAGGGGATGGTAAGAAAAAGACCAGTAATTTTTAATTAAGATAATTAATATCGGATCGATTACGCGATAATATCCAATGGCGCTGGAAACGGCCTTCCAGTTGAAGAGCCTAGAAAAGTGCCATGTCCGTGTCTATGACGGATGAGGTAGGTAGTACGTCCTGTCTAACGACTATATTTTGTGCACAGGTCAATGATAAATAATTTCTGTTCGTATTATGAATTATGAAGAAACATAATTGGAAGAACATAAGATGTTGTCAGATAACCAGTATTCGTTTTTGCAGTGGGAAGAAAGAAATTGCGACAAAATGTTGGTTTAAACTCTTTATCTTCTTAGCAATCCCTGGTGATCGTAAAAATTGGGTGCGGGAAAAAACAAATGAAAAAAAAAAAGGGTTAATGGGGGTTAGGGGGGGGGGGTAATCTTTTAGATGGTATTTTCTGGATTCAGCTGTGCATTGATAGGCAGACCAAAAACATATTGTAACTCTCAAAACTCCATTCATTGGGTATCCGGGGTTTCTTCTTCAGTGGATTCAAAAACATTCTCTCAGGCGAAAGCAGCGGGTTGTGTTCAAGGGTCAGTTGCAAGTGGTGTTCTGTTACCTCAGGTGTTCCTCAGGCTTCTTGTTTGGTCCTATTTTCTTTTCTTTGTGTCAATGATTTAAAATTTCTTCTCCTCTATCCTCTTTCGTTTGCAGATGATTACACAATACTTCGTACTATCTTTAGTGTGAAAGTGATCGCCAGATTTCTTCAGACTGATCTTCACCAAATATTATTGACTATTAATACAATCTTTCTAAATGATCCGTTATGAATATGACTGGATCTAAGTCTCCTGATTATTGTGACAATCAATTTCAAAACTTGGGTGTCAATTCAGTATGATCTTTACCTTGACTCTCATTATAGCTGCATTTCAAGTAAGGTTTCAAAACTTTCTTGGCTTCTTCATCAGATGCACAAGAAATATATGTTTAATGCACTGATATTAAACCTCTACACTGAGGTGAGTGGCCACTATTTTTACAATGGGACGGCAGAAATTCGCATTTCCAGTTCCCCGTTTAAATTTAAAAAAAAATGTTTTTTATGAAACTATAACACTTTTGAAGCAATGCCATTCGCAGGTATAGTTACTAGACAAATATCAAACACAACTGTGCAAAATCTCAAATTTGGTAAATTGGATTTCCCTTTAAAAAAACGCGATGTTATTGCTTAACTTGAACAGATTGATTCAAAATTATTAAACGGTAAAGGGTGGGTTTCCATGGCTTAAAAATAGCCCCTGGCGTCGTGTAAAACAGGCGGGGGCAGGGGGCATCCCACCCCGAGAAGCTGTGAATCGGGAAAAAAGATGGAAAATCATGCTAAATCAGCCTTTTTTGCCTCCTCTGGGATTTAAAATCACCTCCAACCTGGAAAATCTGCCTCAAAACCGGGAATTTTCTTCTGACAATGTGAACCCCCGGTTACGCTCCTGAAAATAGAACACGGTTGACACTGGAGCTGATATGGAAAGGACATTATAAGTGATCCAAAGCCTCGTACAGATTACACTAAAAGAGGTTGGCATTGAATGTCATCTGAAACCGTTAACCAAAGTAATGCATTTATAATATATATAATGTTGCCTGTGCAGATTTGGTTTTGGCTCAGGCCTGCAAGAAAATAGCAAAATATGTATGTCCGTAATAGAAATCAATCAATCAATCATCAATCAATCAATTTATTACAAATTTCATAATACAAATACAAATACATGAAGGATCACACATACAATGACAATTATGGAGGAGATGGCAAAAGGCCAATAAGGCCAGAGGAAGCCATCCCCTAACAACTTAAAGGTTACATACACCTACGAAAGACATTGAATAAGGGTGAAAATAACCAATAGACATATGCCACCCAAGATTAAACAAATTACTCAAGAGTTATATTTATAAATGAGTTGTTTTTGTATTGAGTTCTAAAAGGTTGGAGTGATTTTGACCTTTTAGATTTTCAGTAATGAATTCCAAAGAATTGGTCCGGATGTTTAATTGAGTGATCTGAAAAATTTTTTGTTTTGGGTCAAATTATAATCATTGGAATTTCTAGTATTATAATTATTAATGGCATTACGCCGAATATAAAATTACCCATCAAAGGAGATTGGAGTTGATTTGTATGTACCTGTACATAATAAGCCCAATTCCAGGTGTAAGTGTCAAAAATATTACGAATGGTATGATCAGAAAAATAAGGGTGCGGTATTGGCTTCTAACTGGCATTTGATAGTTTCTAGAGCCCATTTTTGGAGTTTGAAAGAGTTTATTTAAGTTAATTTTTTGGCGCGTACCCATGGTATGAATAGATGATTTAAAATAAGGTAAAACAAGAGTACAATATAAGATGTAAAATACACGGTACAAAATGTTTAAGCTTGTTGACAATACCAAATAGAAACACTGTTCATTAACAGAAAAGGGGCGTTGCAATGATCAGAAAATGCCCTTTAAGCTTTACAGATTTTATGCTTTCATAATGGATCATTGATATTGCTTCAACAAGTACGTTATTTCGAAGTAATTCTACCAACATGGCTCAAATTAAGCCGTCTTCCTTAAAATCCCTCACCCTATTTAATCAGGCTGGTACGCATGAGTAATTGCACATTGTTTGATAAAAGATCACAATGTTGAGACAATTGTCTTTTGGTGATGAGATGTTCAAAAGTCCAAAATGACATGGGGTAGTCCACTTTTCGGAAGTGTCATACACAGCCCTAACCAATCTGCATGAATGCGCGTTTGATCGTCTAAAGTGAAACACTAAACTTTGGGAAATGGGAGGGGGGGGGCTGATAATATGGCCTATTTGCCCTCGCCCCCTCCCCCCTCCGTCACAATGTGTGGTGGACGTGTTTCTCCATTGCCCGGGGATTTCCGCCATAGCGGAAAGCCAGTTGTGAAAAAAAATAATCCCCCTATTTTGATGAACATACACAATGGACTAGACATTATTTGACAAATTCTGATTTGACCTTTGACCTTATTTTGTGCTCGTATCTCCCTAAACTAAAG
This sequence comes from Ophioderma brevispina, assembly GCA_023653785.1. Lineage (NCBI taxonomy): Eukaryota > Metazoa > Echinodermata > Ophiuroidea > Amphilepidida > Ophiodermatidae > Ophioderma > Ophioderma brevispina. Next base: position 77,204 of record JAMKCH010027048.1, read on the forward strand.
TCACAGAAAATTATGACGGTAACTTTTTAAGCCGCTTGGTTCTTATCAACAAGTTGGTATGAGTTACATTGATCGGAGTGATTTCAATTTTTATCCCTATATGACCCTCCAGATGACCTTATTGACCCCTAACGGACAGAGCTACTCATCTGAATTTTTAGCATGATTTTGGTTATCCCCATGGGTGCCTACACACTTGCTAACAAAATCATTTTGTACCCTTCTTAGGTAGTGAAAACCCTTCTGGCCCATGCACTATTTTTCCAGTGTGAACTGATGGACAAAATGACGTGATTTAAAAACTTTTCCTGAAACGTGTCAGATAGCGTGAGCAGTGTTTCAATGCGCGGGCCGCTGGGCAGGCATCATGAGGACCCTGAGGACGGTATTAGAATCATGCGAGAATAAAGGGATTGCGAGTTGAACTTTAATATGATTATACCCTGAAATTCTGTGATTTTATATAGCGAGAAATCGAAAGAACCTTGGACTGAGTGACGGAAGATTTGGAGTGCTTCAACCTTTTCATGGGTATACCTGAGAGACGTGGAGAACTGTTGTGACTGTTATGACTGCGGACACCGGTACCAACAATTTTGAGATCATGAAAGTGAAAGTTGGTGCAACCTTTATATTTGTTAAGGTTTTACCTGTGGCCTAATAAAAGTGTGATGGATACAATTTCACGCAGCTCCAGAGTGATATAGCTGGCGATCGTCATGAAAGTTAAAAATGTTTTACACCCTCACCCCATACTTGAATTGAACTGTTTGATGTAAGACAGTGGAATTATGTGTTCCATGCCGCCCAGGGACGACAATAGTAGGGCTGTGAATCGGCCTAGTTCTTTTGTGTCGGGGAAATGACGGACCTATTCATTTGCCTGTACCAAAGTAAGCTTTTCTTGCAGGAAACCTGTTGGTGTGTGATGTGTCTGCACTCATCGATGGTAGCGGCCACGGAAACTTTTTTCTCGCTCTGCACGCACTGCAAATGGTATTGGATTATGACTTGGTCGCAGAACTGAAAAACTATAGGCATATGAAATTGTGTTTAAAATAATGTGTGGGTTAATCTAAAAGAACATTTACTTAGTTTGGAAATGTGTAGCTAAGAATTATTTCCATGTGATATTGATAGTTTGTTGAATGTTTGAACAAATGCGTACCGGAGCGACCGACTGTAGTTTAGCTAACAAGGCGAACTCGTGATTTACGCGATGCGTAAATTGTCCCGCGCAAATGTCCGATCCACGAAACATGTGATAAATGCCACACACAACCCCACCCCAGCCCCAAAACCCAGCAACACCCATCTATCCCCAACACCCTGCCAAAACCCCACCCCTCACAAAACACCCGCAAAATCCACACTGCAACACCCGCAATACCTAACCCCCTCCCAAACCACCCACAACTCCCCAACCCCCTACCCCCTCCCACACTCTTGCAACACCCACCCCAACCCCCTCCAACACCCCGCAATACCTAACCCCATCCCCAAACCCCGCCAATACCTAACCCCCTCCCCAAACCTAAAACCCCCCTCCCCAATACCTTAACCCCCATCCCCAATACCTACCCCCCCCAATACCTAACCCCCCTCCCCAACACCCACCCCTCCTATGGCCCCATAGTAGTCTCATGTAAGCGAAGGAATTTTGCCGATCGATTTGCACAGTTTCAGAGATACAGCAATTACGCATATGTAATGAGCTCATTGCATACTAAGCCGTGGCCGCATATACACATACTTTCAAATTGCAATAAAGATGTGCCCCATTATTACTCTTTCATGCAGTGCAGGAATTTTGAGTATCCAATGTATCAGTATCAAAAATATAGCAATACGCGATTTGTGACATATTTAAATTAGCTCATTTACATACTCAATTGCCCGAAATAAGCCCCAACTGTAATCAGGTCGAAAACTCTTCAGCCAATTCTTCCACAAGTTACATCATTATATGCCTTATGAAACTCCAGATAAATAGTAAACAGGCCTTGGCGATCATTTTCATAAATTATGCAATTAGAGAACTTAATTAACATATTTTAGCCCAAAATCTAATCAGGTCAAGAACTAACCCACCCGCTTCTTCACCAATTACAATCATTGTCGCCTTACGGGAACTACAGATAAGTCGTATACAACATGGGTTAAAATTTTTATCACGGACGAAACGGACGGACGGACGAACGACGGACGAGCGGACGAACGGACGCTGCTCATTTTATAGTCCCCGTTCCGAACTCGTTCGGCGGGGACCATAAGCACCACGAATTGAGAAGCAGCATCGTGATAAAGATGGAAGTGAGAATTAGTGCATGAAATAAGAAGCCAGTGAAAATTGGGACTATTTGATAGTTTGGAGACTGAAGCGCATTGAGTTGAGATTTTTTTTAGAAATTTCAAGTCTTTTATGTGTCTGTATTTGTGGCACCACAATTGGGGTGTATTGTTCACTTCAGGATTTTTTTTATCCAGAGCAAAATGTAATTCCCTTTAGTGGATCAAGTATAGACAACCCTCATTGTACGAGTCAGTTAAATGTTGCTGCCACAATGACATCGTCTTGATCGTTGTACGAGATTGCTAAATAGTATCCGCAATGATAGGTCTTTCATGTGCACGTTTGGCATTTGACGAGAGAACCATTTGGGTATTCACAAGTTGTCACGCTTTTTGTAATGTCCGCCTAAATGTTTGGATAGAGAGGTACATGATTAGAGACAGATTTTTTTCACGTCCACATTGACCACAAAATAGCCATTTTTTTCCAAATCGAGTTCACTTTTTTTTGAACGGAATCGTTAGCCGCCCTCGGATAGATTGAAGCAAGTGGCGCTGAAAGCACTGGGGGGGGTTGGGTTTTTTTTTTTTTTTTGTTCTTTGGTTTTTTTTTTTTCTCTTTTTTTTGCTTGTGATTGTTTTTAACTTTTCAAGATTGGCATTTTTTTCAATCTAGGGGTAGTCACTTGGTCAATACTAATTAACATTTCAATATTTTTCCCTCTCAGATTGGTCGTTTAGAGGCGTGGCGCTCAGCAGAGCGGTCGGAACGGTACGGATGTAAGGATGGGGCCGTACCACTTTTTTGCTAAAAAAAAAAAAGAAAAAAAGAAAAAAAAAAGAGAGATAAAGGGAAGAGAGAGAAGAACATGGTGATTTTTTTTCGGGTTATTTCTGAGTTAAGTCCATTTTTCTTCGTCTCCACAACATTCTACACGTAGGCCTACGGTCAATCTCTTTTCTGAACCGTACTACGTACACCTTTGACTATCTATAACCATCTTTGAAAAATCCATTGATGAGTTGGTAGTTTGACAATTTATTCCTTACATTATACCTTATAATACAACTAATTTTTATTAGTACTATTAACTTCTGTACAATTATATCTCCAAATTACGAAATCGCTGGCTTAAGGGGGGCTTCGCACCTTATACCCCAACAAGGGGCTCTGCACCGGGATCCCCGCTGCGGGGTAAAACCCCGACCCCGTCATCCGTACCACTTTATTGTGTCGACGCCCCTGCGCTAATGATTTTTAGCGTGGGATTAGCTACTACATCAGTGAAATTGTGTGCATACCCTCGAATCCGGTACATTGTGCCCATTTCATGTTTACCGCCGGCCGGATATGAGCGCACGTGCGGGACGCGTAAACAGGGATCTCTTTCAAGGTAATACTGTCATACCGCATTTATTTACAGCACAGCGTGAATGTTTGAAATTTACAGGTTTGGGAGTTCGCATACTACAGTGTGATTCTTTGGAAATAGTGACGTTTGATTTGAATTTTGAAACAGTTTTCGCAAGCTTTAGAAAATTTAATACAATCCGTACAATTTGCTTTGATATTCGAGAAAATTATATTTTCAGAAAGTTTTGGAACTTTTGGCAATTGCACAGAAATTGTTTTTCATTCACTTGGGGCTCTGTGTTCTTTGGTACAAAGTTTTTGAATGCAATATATTTTGGTGAATACAGGTCATTCTCGGCCCATATGCCTAGCTCGGACCAAGACGACTAGGCCCATCGCCGTCTCTGCCCATCGCCGTCTCGGCCCATCGCCGTCTCGGAAACTATCACATGTCCCTGTTTCTTGTCTTTTTCCTTGGCGCTTCGGCTGTGCTCGCCAGGGCGCGTTGAGACGGTGACGTCTTTATCGGAGGGGGCATGATGATATCCGTTGAGATCGTAGCGCTGTGCGAAGGTGGCTATGCAAGGAAGGGCTCTCCGTTTTTTCCAGTCCCGTTTCGTTTTCGGGTCACTTTGATTTTTCTTTTCGTTGCTCGGCCCTTTACCTTCCCGTTCTGCTGGTATCTCTCGTTCGCTTTACTTTTCTCTTCCTTCGTTCTCTTTTATACTTCCACTTTTCTTTTCATTCTCGTTCAGCCTCCCTTCAGTTTCTCCATGCTTTGGAGACTGTTTACTCGATCAATCAATTATTCCCATCTCCAATCATATAATTATACATGAAGTAGGTACAAAATCTAATTTATAACGGCTCGGAGAAACTGACGAGCAGTGAATTTAATAAAGAGAAAAATTACATTTTACCCGGGACTTTCATCGATAATTATCCACATCCAGTGAGTTTCAGTCGCGTGATGTGTTACAATACGGATACAATACGATTACCAATTGGCTAGCTAGACTTGTTTTATTTTGTCGTACTATGTAACTGACACGTGCACTTTGTATGTACTACTACGTGCCCGCGATGCAACTGCGTTGCAACCTCTCCACCACGTTGCGCCTTTCTCAGTAGAGGAAGGTTTTTTTTTTTTTTGAATTAGGGCTACAATACAGCAACCTGTGGAATACACGCGTACATATATTTGGTCCGTGATCGCGCCTGTTACTTGTAGTCTTTGGCGTGTGCCCCCATGTTGTATGCAGTACACAATTAAATACGGAGAGCATTTGCCAATAAAAGAAGTTAATATTGTTCAATAATAAATTATTGTTATGTTTTCTGTTTTTCCCCTATGGTTGTGATGAACCGCTTCCGCGTGTCCCACTGTTGTTAAAGTGTAAAACAAACCGCCAATATTGAATATATACTATTCTAAAGTAAGTTATTGTTCACAAACTAGTATGACAATTATAATTCTATTACGTCTCGTTCCATTTCCAATAAAGCACAGTGTCGATAATAAGGTTCAGATGAATAATGCTAAATTGATTATCGAAAGTGACAAAGTGTTTTCTTTATTTTATATTTCATTCTTTAAAATCTTCAATTTAGCGTATAAAGTAATTATAATTGTGCAAAACGCTGGTAAAATAGACTATCAATAATCCCGGAAAATGAACATAACATGCTAAAATTGTCCAAAGTGACGGAGGTGAGTTTGTTATTATTGGGTCGACATATTTATACTCAATTATTTTTGTTAGAGAGAGAGGGCGGACGGGTCCTGAACGGACCCTGCATCCAGTCTGAATTTTGTCCATTTAGATGAAAATACGCTGCCGTCTTTATTTAAATATTTAGATCCTATCTTGGGTCTAAGAAATAGAAAATATATTGTGAAGTCACAAACATGGCATTAACCATACCCCTCATACTAGAGTTGTCCAATTATATATCCAAATGTAAATAACAACCAGTGCTTGGATTCGGTTATTTTAAATAGGAAAGTTACTAGTTGACTTGCTACTGGTCACACAACTTTAAATTAGATCCTCTTGGATCAAAAATTTAGTAATTGTCTTCATCGACCTTGTTGGTTGAAGTTCGGGTTATTTGCTTGAAAAGTTGAATTTTACGTGTGGTAACATTCTGTTCACATATAATTAATAGTAATAAAGAGTATGCCAAATTAACCCATATAAAGATATATTCCCCAAACAAAACTTTGTTGATTGAACAAGACCAAATTACATAAACAGGCCTAAAAAGCAAGTGGACCGATAGAACAAAATACCAAGATAAACATGCTTAACTTTTAAAAAAATATATTACAACCATTCATTATCACAATTAATATTAAGTTATGAATCAAGATTCGTAATAAATGTTAGGCCAAGTTAAGGTTAGGCAAACGAGAGATTTCATATAAGGTGTTGCTAAAATGAAAGCTCTGCTGATTTTCCACTGATGTGAACCCTTTCCATTAAAAAATCCCCATCTGAAAGGATAATTTATAATCTGAAAAGTTTGATTTTGTAAAAATCTATTGAGCAAGTAGTAAAATTCGTTATATGTTTTAAAAACAATCAAATACCTTTTCATTTTAAGAATTAATTTATTTCTGACTACCCAAATTACAAGGTAGGGAAATCGATTCCCTGTTTCATTCTTTCGAAATATTACAGAGAAATATGGAGCCTGTGTTGAACATCTTGTTGCCCGATGCCAGTCGGACCCGTCATATGGGCCTACAAGTATACGCAATCAGTCTCCCTGTTAAACATTGGAATAAGATCCAATGTGGGGAAGAACTCTTCAAATTAGATAAAGTCCCCATGTCACTGGGGCAAAACAGCGGAAACGTAAGGGAATAACTCTTCGAAAATCCTTAAAAACTGCCTAAAATTGCACAACACTGAAAAAAATAAAAAATTTTGTGAAATTTGCGATATTTACAGTAATTTTCGCGGGACGGATTCGCCAAATTTTTCTATTTCTGCATTTTCCAGTGACATAGGGGCCTGAGGAAGCAAATTTTGACTATGTGCCCATTTATCTGCATTGCTAGCTAAATTGAAACAAACATTTTTTGACACGTATGTGTTCACCAAGGGCCCTAGGGAGCATTTAAAAAACCCGTGAAATTTTGTTTAAAAAAGTCAAAATCACAATACTATTTTCATATCCTTCTACATCAATATTATCGATTACAATCGATAGTCGTTTTAGGTTTCGGTAAGGAATTAGCTTGAACATGTTTTCTATACGGAAAAACAAAGCATGCTGGGGAGAAAAAAAGCGCCCGTATCAGCCCCGTTATAGAGCGATTTCTTAAAAGTGCCGTAAAACACATCTTAAAATCACTTTTTTCAGGATGATTTGCAACCAAAAATATGGACCTAGTTCCGACTTGTTAAAATAAAAATTGAACATTGACTTTTCAGAACAAAAAAGGGATTTTATCGTACTTAAAAAAAGCGAATAACATGTGTTACCATAAACAGTACCCCACACACCCCCCAAGCACACCCCCCCACACACAAACAACACCCACACATACACAAAAAATCAAAATCAAACCGATTGTTCCCGGGAGATTTGCCACAATATTCGGAATCACTAATTTAACATTCCTTGATAAATCGAAATATTCCCATTTAATTATGTAACATAACTACGCCATCGGCCTAATACCCAGTCTATGTGCTAATAATCTGCCCCAAGGTACCCCCCCCCACCCTAATATCGCCAACACAGCGTCGTTATAAGCATTGCAATCAAAACGTCGGGAAAAGAGAGAGGCTTCTAGGCCCTAAATATCACTTAATTGCGGTCCCAAGGGATGTTGTGAGACGTTGTTTAACACGCCTTTCAATGATCACTTATACCTTAATACCTCCGATTTCTGTCCAAAAGGCCCCATGACACTGGGGAAAAAGCGGAAAGTAAGGCAAAATCTTCGAAAATCCTTCAAAACGGCTAAAATTGCAGCAACAGCGATCTAGCAAATTGGAAATCTTGAAATAATTTACCAGTAATTTTCGCGGATTCGCAAATTTTCGCTATCTTCTGCATGTTCCCCAGTGACCAGGGTCCTTAGTAACAAATATTAAAGCATATTAAAACAATTAAAAGGTTTCAGTCGCAATTGAGATGTAATTACCATAAAGCGCATATAAAATATAATGCTGATTACCCACTTATACATTGTGCGAATTCATACGCAAATTTATTTCAGCATTTAAGTGGACATGAGAACAGAAAATTATGCGAAGAAAAGATTTGGATTTTGTAGTGTAGGAATTACAGAAAAAGAGGTAATTTGGTCTTAACATAGGTACATATTAACAAAATATGGAGCCTGAAGTTGGAACCTTGTTCGGAAGGTGAAACAATGGGTCTCTCTATATCTAAATTCACTTTTGGTAATGGTCTAAGTGTAAATATAAATTGAATCATGTGGCATATTTATATATACAACAGAAGAGTATTTCCGATGTCACATTTACTGGACCATTTTGCCATGCCGTTGAAATTAATGTCGCTGCTCTTATGTGTGGATTCCACATAAACATTTTTACAATGCGAAAAGTTAATGAAAACATTACGATGATTCCAATAGTTCTGCTAAATAAAAGCTTTACTTTTTAATTAGAAATTTCGAATATATTGTACCGAAAAAATAATTCTCAACTTTTCATTTCAGATGGGGTTGTTTTGATGGAACGCTTTACATCGGTGCAAAAACAGGGTTTTCGATTTTTTTTACAGGAATACCTCGTATATGTGAAATCTCTTGTTGCACCTATCGTGATTTTGGGGTGAAATATATGAAAACAGCGATAAAAGGAGTCACTAATTATTAACAAATTAATGCTGAAATAAACACAGAGTAAATATACATAATAATGATCATCATATTTATTCAGTACTCGTATATCAAAATACAAAAACAGCAAGAGATATAAAAATAAACATTAGACATACAAAAATTGATCATTTGCAAGCGATTTACGCAGATATGAAAGCGGAATTTTTGGGATGTGGAGTAAACGTCAAAAGAGTACAAAGGAAAACCCCAAAACGCGAACTCAACAAGACAAAATACATACATTTTGGTGCTCAATTTAAAAATCAATTCAAAGAAGTTAAAATTGGAGTCAGTTCTACTTCCCGTTTATTAACTTGATATTACAGAAAATTTGAAACTTTAACACTTAAAATCGAACGATTGCAAATGACGGTAAGAGTAGGGTAGTCCTTCTCTTAAATGTACAAAGAGGGAGGTCACTCTGAAAGATGTTGTTACGGGCGACCCATCCCAATTAAGAGTGAAAAAATCACTGGTTTGAGTGATTTTCGAGTGAATTTTTCATTCTAAATTAGGATGGGTTACTCAACAGCTCTTTAGAGTGCCTTTCACTGCTTGTATACATTATAGATGAAAATATCGCAACTTTTTTAAAACCAAGGAAGATAAATATCCCACACTTAACCCATGCAATAATTGTTTGCATAATTGCACGGGATTTGCAAGTAAGGCGACAGTTATGTTCTGTCATACTCATGCCGGGTATGTTCTTCCTTATCGTGTCCAAACACAGTGGGTTCTCATGGTAAGAGTCTGGCTGCTTAAGTTAAAACTTGGTTATTTTTAATTTGGCACAAATGGAAAAGTTACATTTAATATAATATTAACGCACAAAAGGCAAATTAAATCATTTGTCTCAGTCCTCATTCCAATACCAGGATAGAACCCCCTATTGATTCACATCGAAAACCAGAAATTTCCCTTCCCTCCCGAATCCCACCTTCCCGAAATTTAAGAGACTAGTCTGTTGTTAATGTTTATTTACTCCTGAAAAATGTCTGATGGTGGTTTAAGATATCACTTATTCACCGGGCTTTATAAAGACCTAAATGTTTGTGATTCACTTTGAAAATTCATTGTTTTCTTTTTTCCACCAACTTTGCATGGGTAAATGCATCTTGGAGAACGAATAGTGTAAGGGGGTTCCGCGCCTCGCAAAGGAGGGGGACATTTTTAAAAACATTTTATCAACATGCATGTAATTACCAGTAATTAATAAGTTTATTATCGTGAGACAAAAATAACATCTTGTTTGCCTGTTCTTATATCTCTTGTTAGTAGCCTATATGTCCCAACGAATGTTTAACACATGTTACACACTAGGAGCAAATTTTATCAATTACATTGTCGGGATCTAAACCTTGGCCTTCTGAGTTAGAGTCCTATGTATTATCGCTAAGCCACGTGACTTACCCTACCTGTAATGGTTATTTTAAATTATAAACATCTCCTTTGCTTTAGTTCTCTTTTGCTAAAAGCAAACCTTCAATATATTTTGGTGTATCACCATAGTTATTTTGTTTTTGTTGCCTTTATTTTTTTTTTTAGTATTTTAGTGTGCCTGCGGGTTAGACATGCATAATATAGACACTTGCAAATGATATTTTATCAAATGCTTTGCTAACATCATAAAAATGTTGGGCCCTAACATCATAAAAATGTTTGCATAACATCATAAATGGTTGCCTACCTCATAAAAATGTTTGCCTACCTTCATAAAATACGTTTGCCTAACACCTAAAAACTTTGCCTAACATCATAAAAATGTTTTCCAACTTCATAAAATATGTTTGCCTAACATCATAAAAATGTTTGCCTATATCATAAAACGTTTGCCTAACATCATAAAAATGTTTTCCTAACTTTTTCAACTGAACGTTTTAAAATAACAATTTTCCATTTTCATCACAATGTTATGGAAAACATTTTGAAAACATTATCATCAAGTTATTATTAAAACATTTCATAGTGTATCCCATACAATGGCGGTTTCACAATGTTTTCAAAACAAATCAATCCATATTTGATAACATTAATTTTTCAAAAACAATCACATATAAAAAAACATCTGGTAACATCTTTAAACAAAACGGTTTGAACAATAGGGAAAAAATGTCACAAAATTCATTTCAGCAACATCTCTAAAACTTTTACCTTATCTAATGAGTAAAATGGTTCTGATAATATCTCTATAACAAAAGCCTATATGATATATTTGTAGTATGTTTGAGAATGTTGTCTTAATGTTTGATAAAAAGTTACAAATTAATTGCAATGTGTTTTCGAAAATCATTTTAATAATCAAAACATTTTTAAAACATCGTAAAAACATTGTACAACGTTTTGGATGTTTCACCAACATTAATCAAATCAACAATGTTTTTCCGTAAAATCTTAATCCAATGTTAGAAAACTGTTATGAAACATGTTATGTGTTTTGCTGGTAAGGTCATTCTATCAAAATGAAATATTCATAGACTTAAATAGGGCCATCCCCCTTTAAAAGGTACACTGTGCATGACACAGTTAAATGAACCTCTACTGAGAGCACTGGTTAGGCACGGTACTTGGAATATTGCTAGTGAACCATAAAACAAAATGAGGTTCTAGGATCACGAAATATACCTGTGGCTTAAGTTAAAAAAACATACAAAAGAAAACACACACACACAACACACACACAAACACCTGAAGTAAGCTACAATAACACTAAGCTGATTTGGTCTGGCCGCGGTGGCAGTGGGCCGAGGTGGAGCATAATTTGGGCCGAGTTTGTAATGGGGCCTAGTGGCGATGGGCGAGTGGCGATGGGCCGAGGTGACCTGTTACCTTTTGGTTTTATAATATGAATTTATGTGGGCATTCGTAGTGATTTCCAGCGCGCCATTTTTGGATTGGCCCCCAAACCGAAATCATGGGAATGCAGCATGAATTGCGCCTTTCTCTGCTGTTGTCGCAGAGTGTTTGTATATTCCGCGGACTACAGGCATTTGGCATAGCGGAACCATTGGTCTCACAGTTAGTCAAATATCACATCCTTCCAGATTTTTCAGTGTGAATGTTAGGGCACAGACTAATGGTAGGGTCTTATTGATCAAAGAATTTTTTTACAACTTGCTTACTTTAATTTGTATTAATTAGCAATGTACAGTAGGCCTTCCCATTTAAAACAGAGTTATGTCAATTGAAATATTTAAAATTATGCTCGAGTGGGGTCTCGCTTGGAGGGCGAGGGGGTGATGTGACGAGATGAGCGGGGGTGTTCCACTCATAAAAGTGGTATAGCGCCCCCTCTCGTCCAGGCGGTACTCGACCATCGTTGACCTTTTTAAAGAGTTTGGGAGTGAACGATTGAGGAGTGAAGGGGGAGGACGGCTGATGGTCTAGCTCATTAAAGATTACAATATAATAATACCCGTCTACCTTTGTGTATCTTCTCCCAATGGTGAAAAGGATATAAACCAATCCGCTCACACATCTCTATACCTTACTGTTGTGTTAGCCAACCCATTGTAAATCAATGTTGTCTAGAGATCAGTGGTTACAGGCGACTTGCGATAAAACTAATATTACTGACCCCCTTTTCAAATGTCCAGTTTTCAATGATTGTTTAGTGTTTAGAGGCCACAAAACCTTTGTTATTCACAAAATGAATCTAAAATAAAACACCCCTCTTAACATTTTTTCATATCACTGAGGTTTTTAAAAAGTTTATTATTTTTTTGCAATAAAAATTCAAACGCCTTCGCTCCTATCCTTTGTGTGCTCAACGAAGTTCAAAAGGATGAGGCGTGTTGGCAAACTTGCACGTGATATGGCGCTATGGGATATATTTTCACTGGCTTCTGTTCGGTATTGCATGTGGCGTTGTAAATATACACGGGAATAAACATGGTAGCTTCCTGATCGTTACAGTTGGTGTATCTTGGTCGAAAATAAATTCGCTATAGTATTCGCAAGGAATACTCCAATGGCCATGAAAACCATCTGGTACTTTTTTTGGGATATTTCATTATATATGTACCGATAGTTTATTACCAATAATCTCTTTAACTATAAAGGGCGGCTTAATCAAAACGCGTTTTTAAAATATTTTTAATAAAACCATTTGCTTACTTAAAAAGGGGTTTAGAGCAATGCAATCATATATCCTCCTCTTTGCAATATTTAGGTTTAAAACTGTCTTTCATTGAAAAATGATACCAAAAAGTTTTTAAAAATGTCCAAAATAATCCTTTTTTTATATCATCACTTTTTGGGCAGGACCAATTCGACTGCTGAAACTGGCCGGAGGCTTAGATCTACCAGTGGGTGTTTTGTTTTCCGTGACGTAACAGTACTAACTCCCCTGCCTTCCGAGTATATCAGCTATACAGTCCCGCGGTATTAAAACCGCATAAAGGAGTCCCTGCAAATAGCCGAAATTTTCAGGTGTGTATGTGTTCTTCGCATGCTTGGAAGATCCGGAAGACAAACGAAGATTCCATTCCTCTTCACGCTTAGTCCTCTATACCTCTCATGTATTACCACCATTCAATACTAAAGCATGGTGTGGGTTATTGACTTTATATTATCACGGCGTTTTGCAAATCGTATGCGGGAGGGAGGTAACGTATCCTGGCGCGGTATGAACGGAACATGAGGGATTTCTTTCATTACTAGGGCTGGAAATTGTTACTTTGAAACCAGATTTTTATGCAGCAATGTATAATATAACATTGATATCTGCTCGATTTATCGCATATTAAAAACATTGCTCTTTCCGTTATTTTTTAGCCATTTTGTATCCTTTCGACTTATGGTACCGTCATCTGTCTGCAATCTTGGCGACATGCTCCAGAGAACTCTTGCAAACCTTTATAATCCAAATTAAATCATGTTTTGAACTTATTAGGCAGGGTTGGCCGATTTACATCACGTTATTTAATATTCGTGATTTAAATCGCGATTTTAAAATCAAATGATTTTTTTTTTTTAAATCACTGAACTTTAATCACTTTTTTTTTGTAAAAACAATAATTGACAAATAATTTGTAAAGACAATTTTAATACTTTTAAATCACTATTTTATCAAATAAACTATTTACACCACATTTTAGCATTCAGATACCCTCTACATGGTGTGCAATGACACAATTTATGGTTTTAAAATAATCATGATTGAACCCTTGATGTTGTGATCTAAATTAAGTTTCCTTTAGTTTTCTTTTTGTAATTCGATCAATCAAGTTCTTGTAAATATACTAGTGAAACATATTTACAATATTCCAGTATTACAGTAACCATATTTGACCTATAAATGCCCGCTAGACATTTTAAGTAGCGCTCACATATGATGACCTTTTTTTAAAGTTGGATATCTGAGATACAAAATTCCTCAAAAGACTGCACAAACTCATGTACAAGAAAGCCAACATCCAGTTGATGTAACAATTTAATCATCCCCAATTCACTTCTTTCGCACTGTTTTTGCATCTCAACTCGCTTATTATTTGGCAAAAGGAAGGTTCCATGGAGCACTAATTAGGGACTACTTTCTAAACAAGTTCAATCAGTGTGAGGCGCTAATTTGGTCAAATTCAGTATTGAACAGAGTGCAACAAAAATGTTTAAATAATAGATATAACTGTGTTGTAAGTATAGGTACAGTAGTTCAGTCACTTCTTGACTTTTGCAAGCTTCCGAAATAATATTTTGATTGGGCATAATTCCAAAATTCTGTCCACAACCATCTTCAGGCTAGGTTTCATGTTAATTTATAGGCTCGTGTTTTAGGGAAAGTATATATGATGATTCGGGTTAATTTCCATGTTTTGAGAAAGAATTCTGGATAATTCCATATTATGACTTAAAAACCTCAAAAAAAATCCGATTTAAATTAAATCAAAAAAAATCTGATTTAAATCAAAAAAATCCGTTTTTTTTGATTTAAAAAAAAAAATCAAAAAAATCGCCAACCGTTATTAGGGCATAATAGGCTGATAAAATGCATTAATCTGTATATATGCTCTTGTGTAACGAGCATGGACCATTTTAAAGAACGGAATTGGGCTGGCGACCAGCAAGAATTATAATATTGCTTGATGCTTTCTCACCCGTTTACAACTTCTAGTCCAGATCATTTGATAACATAACTCCTAAGTATAATTATATTAAAAGACTTCATTCTCTCTTACGGGCAAAAACAAAGCTTTTAAAGAGACACGGCATCAGTTGAAAAATAAAAAAGTACGCCCTCAAGATGTTTCATGTTGTAAAGCTTTTATAAACATTAGCCATTGCACCTGAAATGACTAGGACAAATCAGCGTCCGTATGGGTAAACAAACGCTTTTGTAATTATGTCGCCGGCGACATTAAATTCAGCATATGACGGAAATGGCATTTAAAGTCCCAGGAAATGAGATAAACCTACTTACAAATCTTTAGGGGACTTCCATTTGCAGTAAACATGGCCAGAAAAAAAGAAAAAAGAGGAAACACTACCAGTGAACATCATTAAGTTGAAACTATATTTTCAGTTAGAGTCAATGAAATAGTTCACACCATTCACTTGGAATTTTCTATTACTTACTCTCCTGAAAAATCAATAGTTTCACTAATGATATCCATCATCAACTGCCCAATTTGAATGCTTTCAAGCCCCCTCCTGTAGACTTGACACAAACCCATCAATTTCTATTTGCATTTCCTGGGGCCCTTTAACACGAAGAAAATGGCCCAACCGTATGCATGTTTCCCACGGCATTAACCCTTTTTGACATGTCCTGGACGTTGTTGTTTTAATATCAAATGAGTATGAGTCTATGATATTCATGTTAATTACACATTTGTTGAATTAAAGTTATGGAAAACTTAAGTTAGCCACAATTAACCACTTAAACCTGGAACGTCTTTAACATCTTTATTAACGTCCCTATCTGTGTTTGTAATATGTTATTTTTATGTGTAAATATAATCATAGCTTTCCAATGGCGCTAGACATATCATTTGAGAGCAATTGAAGAATCATATTTTGTGAAAATGTGGCCAGTGCCGCTTTAAACTGTTGCATGACTTGAGCGACACAAAAAACACTTTTTGAATTCTTTATCGGAGAATGGGGGCCCCCTCTTGAGCTTGGCAAGAAAGTATCAAAATCAAAATCGTCTTCCAGGTCATTAAGATCTCCTTCAACGTTGTTTTCTACTTTTTAAAATTGATTGTGTCTTTTGTCTTCCCTTGCTTCAATGTTTAAATTACTAATCAGATCCTTTGACTTCATGCACGAATTATCATTGCAGTTACTGAATATGATCATCTGCAATTTAATTATGTGAAGCAATATTCAGAAAGATATCTTACCATGATGGAACTGAAATCCCAGCTTAACTGTAAATCCAACATTGGAATGGGGAAAATTGATCAGCCTAAAAATTATCATGGCCCCACTCTTCCATTTTGTTTCAGCATTGAAATTAAAAATGATGCCGATTAATTATGACCACATCAACTTCGTCACATTAATTAAAAAGGTCAGGGTAAATTTTATGTTTCTTCATAACTTTTTTTCGTGATACACACTGTTACTGGTATTGTGATAGAAACCGTGAATTTAATGTTTTCAATATACTGAAAGATACCACATTATTCTTGACAAATGGACCAAAATCATTGAAAATACGATAAAAACGCTTAAAGAAGTCATCGAATTTTCAATCAATCAATATTTATTTGTTCATCACAAATACAGCAAATACACAATGGTGATAAATCATGGTAATATAACCGTGTGTCCCAAAAAAACGCAACAACTTGGTTGGCAGGCGAGTCAGTTTGAACAAAAAGCGACAAGTCAAGTGACTACTTACTCTTTCTTGTAAGTTAAGTGGGACTGTCACTAATTTCCTGAAAAGTTCCTATAGATAGTCAATAGTTATTAAGATATTACCCCAACAGTCAAGTAACCTGCCAGAACCCGTTTGTACAAAATAGGAACTGGTTAACCCAACATACTGGCAATGAATGAACAGAATGGGCAAATGCAGATATTGATTGCAATCAACATTTACTTGCCCAATGTCTTGCAGAACAACTTCTTCTGGGTCCATAATGACGCATTTACTAATATTATTTAACGGATAATAATAAAACATTAATTTATTTGGTGATTAAATATGTTTCAAGAAGATATAAAACCTATGAAAGTCATAAAAAGACAAACCCACATTAATAATGATAAATGCATTTGCTGCAACTTGCTTTGTAACTCTGAAAATATTTTTACAATTCTCAACTTTATTAATTAAAACCTATGTTTTCTACACAAACTCAATAACAATATCAGTATATTTATTCTGTCATTAAATTTTGGGTTAAGATACTCTGTGTGCCATCACAAAATGATGACTGAAGGAGTAGCTCTATCCAATGCAGTCTTATTTGGACAACTCCGAAGAGTTTTTGATCATACATTCCGAATTTGATCTGTTTTAAGTGTGTTAAAATGTATGGTTTTTAGCTATATTACAATGTAAACATTCATATTAATTTTGTTGCAGCCCTGTCTTTTAAAAAAGTTGAAAATGTGGTTGGACTTAGAGATCATATTGGTGGTTCTGGGCGCCGCAAAACGTACTGCGTATTGTAGTTAATAGCGCCTAAATTTGGTTAAATGGGTCCTGCAGGTTACTTCTGGGGTCATATCTTTAAAAAATATGACTCATCTTTATGAACTTTTCAGGGATATTAGCTAACAGTCCACCTTACCTGACAACAAAGAAATAAGTAGTCACGATACTTTTGTTACAACTTATATGGCCTGCCACCAAGTGTTGCGTTTTTTTTGGGGACACACGGTAGTACAATGAGGGGGGCAGTGGTATTGAGAAAAAAATAAAAATTAAAAATGACAGAAATCGAATTAGTGAACTGAAAATAAGTCATATTTTGTATGCATATACAAGAAGTTGTTAATATGATGTTCCACTCATGGTATCACGAGTAACAGAAATAACTGCGTCTGTAATCGGGTTGGAACGAGGTCACTGCTAAACGCAATGCATGATCGTTAGTGGCCTCTCTACTATACTACAAATAGTAAACAATAAAATGCATGAACAAGACAAGTAAACAAAAAGATGTAGAGTCGAGAATTTTTTAAAGTTAATGGTATCCCACTCACACAGTTTGAGCTAGTTTGGATAGGGTTGAGCTAGTTTTTGATGGTTGAGCTAGTTTGGATAGGGTCCTTAAGATAACAATCAATATTGTGAACAAACTTGGAATTGATCTATGGCATTTTCCATAATGTTTAGAATAACGTTTTACACAAACCTTCCGATTATGATATTGTTAATTATGTTTAAAGCTTTAGATAATTTATTAAACTTATATTACAGATGCAACGATATTTTTGAGACGTGTTATATCTAGTGATTTTGTATAGATTAAGTCACTTTGGCTGCCACAAAATGTCTTAACGTAAAACAAAAGGTGATTTGAGTTTGCTTCTGAAAAAACAGGCTGAATTTTGTATTTGCTCTTAACGAAATTAGAAAATCTCAGTATTTCTTACCAAGAAAATGAATTAAACAATTAAAAAATAATTGGTGCTCAATGGACCGTTTCTAGATTTCAAGATCCCTGACCCATAAAAGAATGATTGCTCTTAGTTGAAAAAGATACAGAATTTATCATATAATGTTGCCTGCTTAAATGCCTCAAGATAAAATAGACACAGGGCAAACTGATTAACTCATTATACAGTTGATAAATGGTAGGAATATTTTCAAATCAAATTGTAAATTCAAAATGGTTCAAAATCTTTCCCTCACGGGAAAATTAACTTGTTTACTATAAAAGGAGAAAGTGGAAATTCCCTAGTGCAACGTTTGAGATATGCACCAGTTGTTTACAACTAGAGAGGTTGATGAAATTCCCCCCAGATGTAAATTTAGAAACTGAGTGCAAGTTTGTTTGTGCAATCCTGATCATGCAGGTGTTATTTACTATATTGAAGTACTATAAAAGCCTACGGGGTGTCCAGTCCATTGTTGCAAAACAACTTAGATTGCAACATTAAATTTGGGGGGGGTTTTCCCTGATGTTATTTATGCAATGTTGGTGGCAATGCAGATAAGTGCCATTTATGTGAGACCCCATTGGTCACAGTGAGGTTATGTTTTGCATGATGCTGTCGTAATATCTACCTTTAAGAACTGGGAACTTTGGAAATCCTTATATAAGGAGATTGGGAGGTTATATTTGCCAGCAGCCACCAATAACAAGTAGCTAGAAGTATAGCAGTTTTGATCTGCAATAAATGCCCAAGACCCTGTACAGTACATAGTGCCCGGATTATATTGAAATTTAAATTCCACGTGAGCAAAAACCGCGTTTTATAACTTTCTGCTGTCTCTTTGAAGCCAAGACTGCTGGGAATCAAAATAGGATTCCAAATTGTGGACGGATAGAAATCGGGTAATTATCTTTTGGACTAATTATACTGTGGAATATTAGGGTCGTCGAGGGACTTATTGAACCTTTTCTTGGAACTTCTGGACAGAATTATCTTCAGACTAAGAAGATTCCCATGGATATTACCTGACGACGTCTTTCCATAGTGGCCGAATTTGCAGGTCAGATTGGGCACACATTCATACTATCCCAACAGTTACTTTTTTTAGGCAGTCCAGGGGAAGTCAAAAGGGGAAATTCTAAATCAACACCTTTTTTGCCTGCTCACTGGGACACTTTTACCTCCAACCAAGAAAATCTACCTCAAAACCACTTCCCAACTGGGGCAATCTGCCTCAAAAACTGGAACACTGCCACCCCTCTGACATTGATTTCCCTGTTATGCCCCTGTATTAATGTTTTTGTGATATTTAATGTTTATTATGCAATGAACAAACAAATAATTACCCAATTATGATTTATATAATACGGTTCCGAGATAATTTTACTGATTGGTATTTTATAGTTAAAAAATTGGCCTATCAATTGGCAAGTTGTGGAATTTTAACCCTGTTAAACTGGCTCTGCTACTTCAGAGAGAGTTGCTGGTTGAGTATGGAGCTTAGGAATAAAACAATCAAACCGCTCATCAAAACATGCCTGAGCATTAATCACCAGAGTCTACATAATGGGAGAGGAAACTCACCCCATTTGAGCAAGGCCTCGGTCATGCTATCCAACTCTAGGGCAAGTATTCAAATATTCCTAGACTTGATGAGGGCCTGAACAAACAGTTGATCCCAATTGTAACACCGACATTTTCAATGGTGCTGCTTCTAAAGAAGATATTCAACATGTCGAGACTTATAAGTATGTTTTCTGTTTCTTTTTCCTATTTTTTTAAGTTGGACTCATGATTTGTTGGATATCCCTTCCGTATGTGTTACAATCACAAAGCAATCTTGTAGGACTTTTTACGGAGTCTATGGTAATGATAAAGTAAACCAATTTGTCATATTAAATCTGCGTGAAAAAATTCCACACTAATATCAGCTATTCCCAAACTCTGGGGGGGCCATTTACACAGTGGCTTTCTGGGCTTTGGAATGCTAAAGAGTTTAACTGGCATGGCAAAAACTCACCAACAACAATCACCATTTTACCATCCCTTCGAAATACTACTACTTCATCTACATACCCCTTCAAAGCACAAAAACATCCAACGGACTTGCAATGTTTCCATATATGCTTCATGTTCACCTCAAAAGGCTTCTCTTGACTTTTATTCAAAATTGAAAAAATGGGCATATAAATTATGCTCTTATTACAAATTCTTTGTTTTATTGCCATACACTGGCCTATGGAGAAACTGCAATACCAAAATTACCCATAAAATTAAGATTAAGTGTTACAAGAAATTGAATATTCAACATAGATTTGATAAGATGTTGTAGAAATAGGAGCTAAAACAGAAGCTGATATGTTTGATTCACCACAAGATCTCTAAATATCACTTTAAGGCAATGAATGAAATTTGACTCATTCTAATCAAGCTCTATACATAATTTAAATATAATCCAAAACTCTGGAGCACCAATGGGACTTTTGAGTGAGGTGAAATTTGAGATAATAATGGTTTTGTGAGAAGGTTATTTGGTAAAAACAAAATGGTTACGTTTTTTGTGAACTAACTTTTGCTGAAATGGAATGGGCCTTTGGTGCATCACTACTTAAACAAGCACATAAAAGACTTATAAAACTAAAACAGGAGCTATATTTGGGTTGCCATAAAGAGAAAGTATACATTACAAGTAGAAGGGAAATGAACCTATTCCCGTCTAAAAAAAAAAAAAATGTCAATGCTACTTCAAACTCTGTAGTAGCGATTGTGGAATTCGTTCCATTGAGGGGCGGAGTGGTGTCGGACAGTGTGAGGTGTAAAATACTGACCATGACTGGTCACCCCCCTTACAAAATTAAGTAGATCAGACCAAAGAGTTGACACCAAGCTCTGTACATGATATTACCTTCCTTCCTTTCAAAATACTCAAAAAATAAAAATGTTTAAAAATTATACAAAAATTCAGCACGACCCATTGCTGACCATACTATCGCCCTAAAGTTGTGCAAGCAAATACCTTTGTGTATATCAGTGCACTGTAGATCCTTGGCAATTCCCTATGCAAAACCAGATATAATTCAATTAAGGACAGTGTTCACCCGGGTGCTTTTGTTTTTACACGCATTTCCTGATATTTTGCACCATTTGTAAACATCAAACTGGGTCTATAGTTACAACAAAGTTATCCACTGCATACACTCTGAGCTGTATTTTTTTTTTTGCCGATTTTAACAGCATTTGACGCATTTTAACGTCAAAAAACCGCTGGTCTAACGGCGGGATTTAAGCACATTTCACGCCGTCAGCGCAAGGCTCACCATTGCGTCGCGCGGTGAAATTTTACTGCCATAATGAAGCGTATGCGTGTTTTAATGTACTTTGCGCGAACGGCATCTTGGGAAATAACGAAAATAAGATTTGAAAATGGTAAACAAAGCGCTAATTTAGGCCAGATGAAATTTCATTTCTTCTAGTTTTCTGGAGTTAGAGGCAAAAATGTTTGATTCAATAGTGCATAAAGATGTAGTTTCATCACTTGCACAACATACTCAATTTTGAAGTTCAAAGATAAATTATTTGAGAAAGAGACGCCTTGAAATGGCGCTGAAAAGTCAGCTTGTTTTAATTTCTAACACACGGATTTTCTCAATGTTCATTTTTCGCCAATTTGGCAAATTTTTCAAGAGCAAAATAACTCCCAAATACGAAGTAAAAGGTAAGGTTTCACTTTCCTACGATAGCAATCGGTCTCTTCTAGGGACGTTTTCTAAATTTTTCCTTTTTCGAGTCTAACTAAGATAATTCTCCATATATACTCAATTTTGGAAAAGAAAATTAAAAAATCATACGTTTTTGTCGATAAACTAAGTTCCTCAGTTTTCAAATAATTTCAAAGTTTTAAAAAATGAAAAACCGTCCCTAGACAATTTGTCTTGTTTCTAAAATAACATAAGAATCATGAAAATTCAATTTGTTTTTGTTATAGCTGTCGGAAAATTTTGGCAAAATCATGTTTTTTTTAGTATTTTTCTCAAATAACGGACTTTTTACATAACTGATGCATCATCGGGTTCATCGTCCAATTTTCTTCTAGAATATATACTTTTACATACAATAATCACATATTTTGCAAGTTACAAACCAAAATAGATACTCGGAACTCAACTTCCACTGCCATTAAAGGCAATCCATTTGTGTCACTCAATTCCAATGGGATGTACTCATTTAAAGTGATAGAGACATTTCCAGGTTTTTCACATATGCAGATGCTACCAATGTGATACACACACTCACACCGCAATGTGATAGATCATCATTTCTTATTCCACTACTTTACAAATGACTTAAATCTAAGTCGTTTCTCCTCTGATTTGCATGGGCACATTGCGATGGCATTTGCAATGGTTATAAAACAAGGGAGTTAATTAATGGTGCCTGACGGTTACGCAGGTTTGAGAAATTACAGTATATCTGTTTGCAACTCTTTGGGGACACTCCGATTCATACATTTCATCAATACCAGGCAGTATCACACCCACTATGTCATCTAGCAAAATTACAGTAATGGGTCCATAAAATAGCTACAAATACAATCTTTTTCC
This sequence comes from Ophioderma brevispina, assembly GCA_023653785.1. Classification (NCBI taxonomy): domain Eukaryota; kingdom Metazoa; phylum Echinodermata; class Ophiuroidea; order Amphilepidida; family Ophiodermatidae; genus Ophioderma; species Ophioderma brevispina. The sequence goes on from JAMKCH010027048.1 coordinate 99,879, forward strand.
ACAAACGCTTCTGGAATGGTTTACAACTTCCAAAAACTGGGTTGCTTCAAGACTACTCCTGAAAATTAGAAGATCTGTATTCCTGGAGTTTGTTTTCTAAACATGCACACTGCTTTAATTATTAAAAGGAAAAGTAGTTATTTGCTAATCCGGAACATCAAAAAATCATTAAAATCCATGTTATTAATATAGTTGTTACAGATTATATGTGCTAACCTGCAAGTGTTGGCTTCAATCTTCATTTTTAAAGGAAAAACAGTACATTATATCTGATTCTGTATGGGTATATAAACAATCTGCCTTGGAATAATTCTTTCCATGCCAATTATGTCCAGATTTGAAGTGTGATATTGGGCACCAGTTTGACTCACAACACATACATTAATTTATGTTTGTTTATTCTGGACTGTTTGTACCCAATAGCTGTTGTAGTGACATTTTGAGTCGCCATCACTTCATGTCAATTATGGGAGACAGTATGAGAAATTTCTCAATACTTCATTTGTGATTTTTTTTCATACACGAAGTAGTTAATTGGACACACTTGTCCCTGATTTAATAAGCTAATACAATGAATTTCAAAATTTTAATCTACTTGCATTATCATTGTTTCATCCCTTTAAAGGGGCTCCACCTTTCACATCATCGAACCTAGCTGCAATTTTGGTAAAAAAAATAAAAAATTGTATTTTTCTCATCTCATCGGCAAAATATTTGCCGCCTTCCTTCCCTTTTTGTGCGACAAACTAAAATATGGTTTGTTAACGGTATAACCAGAAAATTTTTGTCCAGGACTCTAGTGGCTATTGCAATACACACAATTACCCCTCACATTACAATGGCAAGTTGGATTCAAATAGACAGTATGAACTGAAGTATGTTGGTGATGACCCTTCCAATGAAATGGAGAAAAACATTGATTGGGGCACCTTTAATAGATAGAGATCTTGCCCCGTTTGGGATTCTCTTTTCTTTTATTCAACACAGAATTGTTCACTTCACAATGATCTGTGAATCCATATGTACATCGTTGTTCACAAAATAAAGGTATAAGAAACAAACATAAGGCATTTTGATTTAGCCATATCTTTTCACCAATTTTTTTCTTGTCCAAAATTGTCCTGAGCTGTCCAAGTTTTTGCTTTTAGGAGTTGACAATTTCTCAGTTGAATATTGAGGCTTCTGGCTTCCGTGAACACACTCCAGGGTGACACGCTAATTTGCCTTTCAATTTGGGTTTGAAATGAATCAACAGTACACTCCTGTACAACAGAGATAGATTGAGCTTGAATATAAACACTGCCACTGTTAACTGTGAGAAAACTGATTTATATACATTATGGATACTATATACAACATTTTACATTTGATTTACCAAACCCTCCTTTAGTTATCAAATCATTAATCTTGGCTTCGATCTACCCTACAGCCCCTATCTACGACATAACATAAGTTATATCTGTTAAAAGGAAGTTCTCTATCTGTAACTGTCCTCTGTTAGCTACACTTTCGCCATAATACCTCTTTGTAGTTGGTAGGCCATAACCTTTTTTTGAATAGAAAAGAACTTAAAAGAAACAATTTACTGGTTTTAGATGTACATCTGTATTTCACTTTGATTACTGCAGTCCAGTTTTGTTCAATGGGCAATTTTGAACTTAGCATTCTCTTCAAATTCTTCAAAAAAACTGCCCGTGAATGTGACCGTAAATCTAATAGTTGTTTTGCTTCCTGTTTTTATGCTCTGTTTTATTTATTGCTGTTCCAATGATACCTTTATGTATTGAAGGCAAACTGGAACCGTTTGGTGAAATTACTGAAATCTTATTTTATATGCTACTGTAATTCTTCTGTTTCCAAACATTATCACTTAAATTCATTGTTTTGCACATACTGTATAAATGTTTATTATCTTTCACTTGTAATATCTATGTATAATTCAGGGTCTCATGGGTGACCAGTTTGTATACCTGCTTTGAATTACCCTGAATAAATAAATTTTAGCTATACACAAGATTTCACATTTTGATTTACAACTGTTCCTTTAAGCTATCATGTCATTATACAAGGAAGCCCTCTATCTAAGTTTCTAGAAAGTACCCCTTTGTATTTTGAAACAATCATCGACTGTTACTACAACTAAGTATAATACACCACACACTATTTTACATTGAAGAAACTTTAAATCATCATTTCCGGTTTAGGATCAGTTGGTTCGCAACAGCCATTTAGCAGTAAGTATGCTTCCATTAGCCCCTTTAATCCCATTAGCCCCTTTAATCCCCTTTAGGTAGGACGAGTTGTTATGGGTTTTGTATCGTAGCGGTTGAGCTGCTCATCTGTTCACCAATGCTGGCCCGGGTTCGATTCCCAGTTCGAGCCAGTATCGTATGTGAAGTTGGTTGCCGAAATGCCAATCCATACTCGTCCTTGCAGGTTTTGTCCGAGAACTTAGGTTTCCTCCTGAACATCTAAAAATCTGCGACTCTTCCCATAAATTTTCCCCACTGTTCTGGAGCAACTTGAATTTATGCCCATATCAATAGTTGGGTGTTTTGCCTAGCAAATATGACAGGTTATAAATAAATAATCTAGAGCCCTCTTCTAATATACCACATTATAAGTTTACCCCCTTTGAGTATTTGATGCAATTGATGGAATGGAATTGACTGGTTTTAGCTACTTGTATCATACAAACAAACATTGATATTTGATTTTAAAGACGGATTTTAGCTATCAGATAGCCCTCATTTTCAAAAGGAGGGATGGGTTATACAAAGAACCCGCTATCTACAAAAGAGATGTCTGACCACCTATACTCCTTTCTAAATGTACCCTGTAGTTTTATACAATCATTGACTGGTATATACAACTTATGATGTAATACACAATACAAACATTTTACATTTAAAATGTACAAATCAATTCCAGTTAGCTCAGTTGGTTTGCAAACAGTCCTGTTAGTTAAGTCATTAGTCTGCTTCCATTAGACCTTTTAATCAATAGGGCCTCCTTGGATTACACTCAGGGCAGTACTGATACTTTAGTATATAGTAGACTCGGGGAGAGCAAAATTCCCAGTAGCCCCCGGGTGATCTACTCAACAGGCAAAACCTTAACAAGACTAAAAAATTGCAAAACCGCAAAAATTCCATTTACAATACAAAAATCAAGACGAAAATGCTGATGTTTCTCCAAGTTCGTTCCAATTTTTTGAGCCATAGGGAGCAAACTATGATTCCTTATGTCAATGCGAATTGCATTTGTTTCATTGAGATATGCATTTATCTAAATCTACAGCAGGCCTGTAGGGTGTCGCAGCCCAAAAATTCCACACAAGGGGTAAAAGGGCCACGTTTATCTTTTTTTTGGTGGGGGGGATAAATTGTTATAATTTAGAACAAATTTGACAGGAAAGTCACTTTTTTTGTTATAGGATGTTCAAAAAGCCCCAAAATCCACGTGGACATATTTTTATAACGCCACTCTCCATAAAATCGCTTCAAGTGTAATGGGATTAGGGTTTCAAAACTATGGTAAAACTTAGTAAGGTTTTGAAAATAGGCTTGGGGTTAAAAACCTAGGTTAGGTTCAAATTAGGGCTAGGTTCCAAACAGGTTTAGTTGTCAAAGATGGGGTTGGCTTTAAAGGTAGAGAGGTTAGGTTCAAGCTAGGGTTAGGTTTAAGCTGGGCGTCTAACTTAATGTATATGCTTGACCGGCCCGGCTGGTTCATGGTCTTGTGACCATGCAATAGCGAGTTTGTTTTCATTGCATTTATAATTTGTACCATGTTACCATCAATTCTTGCTAGTGATTATGTAAAGTTTGCCATTTTTCAAATGACGATTGTCTCCGCAACTTTTGTTGTATTTTATTAAACATCTGTCATCACGTGAATCTAATTTATGATTCTGACAATATTTTTTCAGTGAAGCACTTGCTTTTAGAGAAAACAAAAGAAATTTTCTATCGAAGACAGGGGGAAGAGATTAAGAGTTTAAATGCCGACTGAAATGGAAACATGAACAGTACTATGTGTGACATAACCTGATGATTGTGAACACTAAAACCGAGGGTTGACAACAGAAGGACGTAACTCAGCATGAAAGAAATATAACTTTTCTAATTCTGCTGTAATACTGCTTTTGAGAAATGTGAATGGTTGACTACTTTTAATAACGAAAATCTAGTCATTATCTTAAAGTGCAGGAGGAGATTTTTGAGGATACAAGTTTCTCTCAAATTTTCAGGGATCGGTGTTAGACCACCTACCGAGATTAACGTTTCAAAGGTTTATTGAACAACAAGTACAAAAGAAAACCGCAAACCTTGTTTGACTTGCCTGTAACGCAATCGTACCATAGAAACCACGCTTGACTTAGTTGTGCACGACAGAAAAGTACTAAATACTCATCTTATTACATAAAACGGGTATTCGGCATTCACTTCAGGTGTGATCTAATATATTGGTAAGCACCCATATGCAAAAACGGGGTCGACAAAGATTGGGGGGGGGGCTGCTTCTTCTGGAAATCTCCTCATGTCTCTAAAATGTAACATCTATAAAAGTCAATATGGTAGCTGGAAACATTATATAACAAAGAACAATTTTAATTATGAAACAGCAGAATTAAAAGGAAATTATTCAATATTTCGTTCAGTGTGAGTTAGTCCTTCTGTTGTCAACCCTCCGATTGCTCTCTAATAAAACTTTCAGTAACTACTTAATCTGATATGTTTGTATCTAAATTTCATATCTGCATTAAATTTACCAGTGAAAGTGCAACCAAATTACAGCAAAAGGACAGTGTTGGTGTTTTGGAACAAATTGCCAGTTTCATAGTCCTTATGTGCTTTTAACTAAAAAATATAAGACATTGCAATCTTAGAACATTAGGAAAACAATGAAAAAACTTTTTAAGGCTTTGGGTTGGATATGTGTTCTTGTTTTACAGGTGGGTACTCCAGAGAAGATGAGAAAGGAAGGAGTGGTTCAACTGTTACTTCAAAAGAGTAAACGGTCATGCCGCATTCATCTTAAGTGCTTAAAACGATTGAGTGGATCAAAGACATGCGCTGCTTGATAGAGAACATTAAATAAACGTCAAAATCCCAGAAAATCCAATTACTCGTTCAACTGGTATTTGCACAGATTGTATATCACTATGGGTCGTGACCAGTACTGTGAAACGTCCTTTCTGCTCTTACAACACTTGACCAAATTTTTCAAAGCATTTTGGACACTTTGGACAATTCTGACACAAAAAGGTAATGGTTGAGGTATATTCAAAAGCCTTTATCTATCATTATCAGATCCTATTCACCAGGAACTATAGTAGATTCAACCCATCGTGTAGAAGAGGAAAAGTTTGGACAGTGTCGAATAGTTGGGAGATGAGGCAGAAAAAGAAAATATGTGGTCGATTCACCTGGTTCATGAATGGAACGGATAATTGGTCTTTCTGTTGACATCATTTTTACATAGAGAGGGCAAGACTTTTATGTTCCTTGTCTACAACCGAGCAGCTCAGAAGTCTTTAAACATTCAATTTCACCTGTTCCTTGCCTACCACTAAAGCAAATAAGATTAGTCCGAATGTTTTGAGCAACGAGGTCTAGATAGATAGAGAGGCAAAAAAGGGTGACGTAATCTTTAGAAATTCACCGTATAGCATGTTTTGCCGCAAAAGAAAACCTAGAGTACAACAATAGAAAGCAAGGTGCCCCCGATTCTTCCACATACTGGGGGTGCCGCTTTGCATTTCCACTAATCGGTAGTGATACAAATTAATGTAGTGTTAAGGGGCCAGGTGTAATAATAGTTTACATGGATCATTGTGCTAAGATACTTTTTTCTCTAATGCAATGCGAACTTAGGTGAAAAGATGTTTCATTGAGGCGGTTTTATTTAAATAAAAGGACGACTGATGTGTACATTCATCGTGTGTCCATGGGTCGGACAAATTAACCAACCATACACCCAACATCCAAAAAACAACTGATATTTGGCGGGATTGTTTGGATCGAATTGAAATTAATGTGTGTATACAAGCACCCAAACTGATAATTATCCGTGCAATATCAAAATGTCAGCGCCCAGCACGGAGTGGTTTTGAATGAGTTGCACCCCATTGGTTTGAGAGTATGTTAGCTAAAATGCCGTACGTTGGCTTGAATGCTTTATTAACCAAGAATGATTTTCTCTGGTATGGAATTCCATGTTTCAATAGATTTTGAGTGGAATTTTAATTCACCACTGCAATGCCCCATTCAATTCCCATACCTTCAGAAAAGTACTCGAGGTGACACGATGGGTTGAATCTACTATAACGGAATGTTTGAATTATGCTAAAATAACAACCTCCTTTATTGACCTCAAACATTAAAATTATTGATAACTTAAATTACCTATTAAAACTTATAAAATTAAAAAAAGAAAAAACCTAAAAAATTAAAAAAAAAAAAAAAAAAAAAAAAAAAAAAAAAAATGCAGAGAAAATTTAGCTGGAAAAATTAATAAACTGTTTTAAGTAGCAGTGTGCAATTACTTCTGTTCGAAACTTTCAGACTGGCCAAAATGAGTCGGAGTCAGAGAATTCAAAGGTCCAATCGAGCCCTTGAAGTTTCCAACACAATGAGAGGGTGAATGAGAGAATGCCTGTGTAATCGATGTCAAAATGAGCCATCTCCTTCGTCTCATCTTCTCTGGTACTAAAATAGGGTGGGGAAGGAGGGGGAGGAAGGAGGATGAGAAACCTTTGAATGACCTAGCCCACAAATGAACATACACACATTATATATTCAGAAGGGATTGCAGCGAAATGCGAGAGAATCGAAGCATGTAGAATGCATTTTCTTAAACTTAGAAATCGGGGAAAGTGTGTACAATTCAATATAACTGCTTTAAGTAGAAACCCAAACCACCAAAATTGAAAAAAATGAAGTATTTGAGGAAATTTGTCATACGCTCCACAAATAGACATACAGCGACGTATCTCAAAATATGGCCACTTAACAGCTGATTTGGTTTACACCAGTACAGAATTGAATAAACAAAGATCAACAATGTTGTGTTTTGAAGGCAAAATGTATTGATCCTGGTGCCACATATCCGCGAAAATCTTTGATATTCACCGGGAAAGGCTTTTTTATATCAGTCGGAATTTTGATACGCAGGCATAGAAATTAAAGAATCAGATAAAAAGTACTGCCTGGTCTTTAAAACACGGATTGCAAGCCCAACCACTGCAGGTTATGTTCGCGATCCATGCCGTAACAACATGTAAAAATCAGATGTTGATTATTTTTTGATGTTTCGGATGAGCAACTCGATGATAATCCCTTAAGCTCTTTATTCTTTCTTGGGCTTAAGCAGGTAATAAAGTATACTAATCGTCAAAGAATTCAATGTCGCATCAGGATAAAACCCCCCAATTTTGTGCGACTCGTTTCATTAAAACAGATAGGTACGCCAAAATCATCTCTCAAACATTGGTTCAAAAGATATTATAATATCATGATATTAGGGAACAAATAGTGACGTTACAAAATCTGTCGGGGTATGGATTACCCCGCTGCAAAATAGTGTAATTCCCAATACGCTCATTAGATTTAAAGATTGTGACAAGCCTAAGTCTTTGTCACGTCGTGTGTGTAAACGTTCGATATGCGTAAGAGCGCCCTCATTACCGTTGTCTTTGAAACAGACTAGCACCCGCGAAGTTGATGCCGTTTGATTTCGCTTTGCTGTTAGGTTTGTATGTCCTAACACCCCGTGCATATTAAAAGATGTACGCCTGAGTTTCTAGCAAAGCAGCCAAAAAAGGTGAGCTAATTCATGGCTGTGAAAAGATGAGCTCCCTGGAACACATGCCAATGCGACATCCTTTAAAGACACTATCAGTGTTTCCTAAATCAGCCAATCGAAAAAATCATCAAAAATAAATTTTGCATGTACGTAACAAGTACAGGTATCCTAACATACCCGAAACTGTAAGACCAGGAAGCCACTAATAAGGACCTAATCAGCGATTTTAGTCATTACGTTGAACGGACACTTACTACAACACATAATTGAATGGAGCATGTATCTTGGAACACGCCGTTTTCTTCCTTTTCTGTTAATCTACAGCGGTTAAAATGTAACTTATGAGAATATACAGACTTATCCTTCCACTTTGAAGCTATCCTGCAAATGTCCAATATTTCAAATCGCGATATGCGTCTTTACCCTAAGATTTCACAGGGTAAGAGAAAAAATAGTATTAGCTTCTTCGATTCCAAAGTTTTGCACTTTGGTAAATTTGGGGTCTGGGACAAGGGCTTTTGCAATCAGGCCATGGACTTTAAAATTATTGGAAGTTTGGCATTTCAATTGATAAAGCCAATTGATAAGGCCAAATTAAAAACCACCCATTTCTCAGAAAATTATGGAAAAAAAAACTGTGCTATTGCATTTTTTTTAGTGGGAAAAATGGAACTGGAGTAGTAAGAGGAGGTTATTGTCCGCACAAGCTAAACTGTGATAAGGTTAATTCTTGTTTAAAATAACAAAACATTTGTGCAAGACTAGTTAACTTTTTTTCAAGCACACACACAACAAAAAAAAAACACTTGTTCAGATGGTTAGGTTTTAAAATGTGTCATTGGGTCATCCCTCTTAATTAACTACATAAAAATGTATCACACAAACTAAAAAAAAAATAATAAGTTACAAATTAAATCAGTTATATAGCAATGCACCTGTGCAGGAGTTCAGAACCTGACCCCCCACATCTGACAACTTTTGATTTTGGAAACCCTTCACGGAACTAAAGCACATGTTTATTCCATTACGGTTTTCGAATTTACAAGGGTCAAGCTAAAAAGTGTGAAACTTTCCAACGATGCTACCCCGTGCTGTAGTAGTTGGGAGTCGAAAGGCAAAAGGTAGAATGCATGTTTTTATTCTTTTGATAATCATTGAATGTGATGTGAAGGGGTACAAGTGGGGAAGGTGTTCAGAAAGCTTGAATGGCATGCAATGTATAGTATTTGACGAGTGTGTTTGTAAAATTCTACATTTTAGGCATACTAAATATTTAATTTAAGGGCATCACGGAGAGAGACGGAGGCCCTCTATAATCATAATAGTTATTATTTCACCATCAATTTGAGTTGTGTTTTACAACACTTTATCATGTACGCAAGGTGTTTTTTATCTCCCAAAATTCCACTTGTATCAAGAAAAAATGAGAAACGAAATTTGGAAACTCAGGGCATGCCTCTAGAAAAGCAAGCTTAGACATAGGCCTCCATTTCAATGAACCATTGATTACTGATATGAAGAAACAGGAAGATGTTGAATAGCTGGCCCTTGGTCATGGAGCTGGCAGTGATGCCTATGTATACCTTTGTGCCTTCAGAAGCTACAAAAGGGAAATGAGGCGCCCTTATAAAAAATACCCAAATACCTATTAGCTTGCTGCTAGATGTGGATTATATAACGGTCACACCAAGCAACTATGGAATATAAACAAGGGCCCATTGACCGCCGCTGCCCATTAAGCCTGACGCAAGTTAACTCACTCTGACCTAATAAAATTACAATTCACATGGTGCAGTTCAATAGCTTCATTCACCATATGAAAACACCACGGTACTGTAGTATATTTATGAAACCAAGGACATGAATGGTCAGCTGTTGTTAACATGTCTCATCCAAGGCTACGACAGAGCCATGGTAATTGCATGGCTTACCCACATGCGATGTGGTATGGTTTGATATGTAAAAAGTTTGTTGTTGTTTGCAATTCAATTTAGGGTTCCGGCCCCCCAGAAACAATCAGCAAAAATTATGTCTTCCACCCCAAGAACCAGAGCGCCACTAAAATATATGTTCCTAAATAATATAGCGGCGCACCTTGGCAAGGCCGGCATGTGGTTCGGGGGGGGGGGAGGGAAGGGTTCAAATAGATATTTTAATTACCATTGAAGCCTGTATTAACTTTACATAAAACCGACTTTTGGGGAATTATGTAAAGTGGGTTTTTTGAAAACAAAGCAAAAGGGAAACTTGGAGCAGGTAGCTTTATTATGCAAAGACGTTTCAAGTTCATCCGGTATCATGAAAACTAAGAGGGAATCCTTCATCCTTATACCGGCGATTCCTTTGATATTTTTTAGCATGTGAATATCCACGCTCAAGACAATGTGCGGATACATGAAAGGCGCTCAGCACATCAAAGATAAAACCCTAACCAGAAGCGATTTATGCCAAGAAGCTTGATTTGAAGCAGCAGGAAACCGAGTACCGGAAGAAAACCTGCAGGACGATGATGGAGAGAGAAACAAAAGTCACATAAAGCCGCCGAGAACGAGCCACACAGACTCCCAGGGATAGAATCCGAGACTGGTGGTGAAAGGTGAGGGAAGACACGCTGCGCCAACCTGTTCCCCGTTGTTGACCATTGCTTTAGACTTCAGCCACTGCACACAATTGAGTGCCAGAAAAAATTAATAAACATTTGTTTCTGAAGAATATGGGGGACAGGCAGAAACATCAATTAAACACAAGGTTTCTAAAGAACATCAGACAACAGACAGAAAGAACGAAAACCATACTATATATGCCCAGAACAATTAGGTACATACTGTTTTCAAAATTAAACATTTAGGCTTTCAAGACTAACTATGGCTGATGTGCTGTCATAAAGGTGCATTTCGTGATCCACAAAACCTCGCCACCCCAATTTACCTAAAAAAAAGGTTTAAATTTATAAAATCTGAACAGTTAGCCTTAGCAATCAATGTGTACCTAATCTCATTCAAAAACTTTAGGGTATCTGTTAAGAAAATTTGCATTTGTATTTTATGGACAGAAATTGCAGCACTGTGGCCTAGGCTGTCTAGCAATTACTCATACACCATGCAAGGTCAGAGTCAACTCAACATTTTGTGAATATGCATTTTTCAAAATATCTAGGGAATAATGAATAAATCAGGCTTGCTGGAATCATGAAATGCACCTTAAAACAAAATCAACTGACTTTATATTTTAATAGCTTTATTACCATATATAATAAAAATCTTGTAAACCGCCAATGGCGGTATGACGGAGTGCTTTTTCTCCCTAGGGTATGTGCAGAATGGGGCGTTGAATAATACTGTACATTGTCCTGTATAATAGTCCTATACCTTGCTGCAAGTTGGAGACCAAAAAAAGTCAAATAGCCAGTCTGCCTGCAGGGAAGGCACTTGAAGCCAAGTTGGAATGTTGGACCCAAAACCTAAACAAAACTCCATATCGGCAGTTAGGCGGTCGCCTAGGAGCTTATCAAAAGCATAGGTCTAAACACTTTCAGTTTGTATAGACTAAAATTATATTGAGTTGGGCTTACTCTTAATCATCTAGAAAAAAAAAAATTGAATTTTTGGGAAATGTTGACTTTATTGACATTTTCCCCCACCCCCTGTCAGACCCAGGGGAGGACCCTGGGGAATGGGTTCATGGTTAGTAGAGGCTTGTGCCCTCATACAATATATCTAAGTTTTTGGGTACTCTAGCTCATATGGAAAAAAAAAGTTATGGCAAAATTTGTTTACCTTTTGGGGGAAATGTTACTTTTTTGACATTCCCCCACTCCCTGTCAGACCCAGGGGAGGACCCTGGGGGAGCCAGGGAGGGAAATGGGGGTTACATGGTTCGTAGAGGCTTGTGCCCTCCTACAATATATCAGTGGGTACTCTAGTCATCTGGAAAAAAAAAGTTTGGCAAAATGTTTACCTTTTTTGTGAAAAATGTTTACCTTTTTTGGCCATTTCCCCACTCCCTGTCAGACCAAGGGCGCCGGACTGGGGGATCCATGGGTTACACCCGGCCGTTAGCTCCGAAGCTTGTGCCCTCTACATATATACTCTAAGTTTGCGGTACTCTAGCTCATCGGAAAAAAAGTTTATATTGGGCAAAATGTTTACAGTTTGTTTGTGAAATGTTACCTTTTTGAAATCTTCCCACTCCCTGTCAGACCAAGGGGATGTGAGGACCCTGGGGGAATTAATGACATGGTTAGTAGAGGCTTGTGCCCTCATCCTACAATATATTCTAAGTTTGGGTTTACTCTAGCTCTCTGGAATATTCATATACTTTGGGTTATTGCGGTCTTCCTTTTTGGTCTTGGCCCAATAAGGCTTTAAAAGTCCATACAAGGTATACACTTTAGTACATGTATACCCACTCAGTCCATCATAGACAGACAGACAGACTAGGACACACACAAACCACACACACACATCACACCCACACTACACACACATCAAAAGCATGACAATGGCACACAAAACAATAAACAGGTGCTAAATGTTCCTTTCCAGATACGTGGCGTCCAAAATTTGACCCCCCCCCTCCGAAAATAACTAAAATACCCAACAGGTGGATTTTGAGCATTTTGGCGGACTTATTTTTAATTCAAAAAAAGGAAAAAAATAATGACAAATTGAAATAAGTTCTAAAAAAACAAAGGCGAAATGTTGGTAAAAAATGTTTAAAATTGTTGTTATCAAAACAATAATTATTTATCCCAATATTTTGAAAGCATTTTAATACCATGATGCGGAAGTATTGGGTAGCTACAATATGACATTGTTGCCGCATTAATCATCACGATATCAACTTAATTAAATTTGGTATAAGTATGCACATAAGCTAGCAAATGGGGTTCTACAACAAATTACGCAATCTCTTTGTGAGCGACATTCAAATTGAAATACTGACACCCTATTGTCGTTCGGGTCCTTTCAAAGTTAAACAAAGCTAGTCACAGGTATTCCGCTCGCTTTCTCTAGATCAATATAGGACCGTTAGCAAACGTTGTGCATTTTATAAGTCCAAAAATGGGCAAAATCAGAAGGGGTAGAGTCTGTGGGCTGAATGTTTCAGGTTCATAGTGATATTCGGGCCTACAGGGGGAGGAAAAGACGCTTTGGTCTCCAAGTCACTGGTTAAATATTTGCACTCACCCCAGCACACAGAACCAACTACAAATTCTACAACAAAACCACCAAAATACACTCACAACACAAATATTATAATTGTAAAATGTGCCACAAAAAGCTCAACATGTCAGTGCCCTACATGGTAAACTGCACTTGAAACGACAGATACCACAAAACCAGTCTTTGTGGTGGATAATATAAGTTCGTTCTTCCTTTTGTCAGTACAAAATACCTCCAGCTAAAGACGCCTCTTTACAGGGAAATAAATTTATGATAGCAATGTGGGGCACTTTGTAGTGAATAAGAGTGTGCACTTCCTTGGATTAAAACTGTGATTTTTTGCACACGAGTCACTTTAGGCATGATAATCACTAAAATGATGGAAGCACGTGCCAACCCCCCCCCCCCCCCCCTTAATGGGACTCCTGCTTGGGTTTCAAGGTTAGACAGGGGTCAAAGTGTAAAACGTTCCGATTGTGTTTAAAAGAAAAAAGTAAGGGAGGTTGGTAGGGGGGGGGGTGGGGCTGGGGTTGGAAATAAACTTTTTTCTAGGTAGGGACTGTTGAGCGGCCCCAATTTCCGAACTTGGGGGTGCGGTCCCGTATATTACCTTGCAGTTTGCCGACTTCTTTTTGCTTTTCTGTGAACGTTTTGTCTCCGAAAGTAGGGGCTTGGAACTGAAAATTTGAGAATTAGCAGGGCTGGGAGCGAAAATTTAGCTAAAATTAAGCTTCTGGGGCAAAAAAAAATTTCTGAATAAGGGGACTTCTAAGAACTGACAACCTGAATTAGGATGTCTTCAAGGGGTGGTCTTGGGAACTGTTGAAAGACGCGAAAAAGGGGGTCTAAGGGGTCCGCACATACCCGTACCCTTCTGTCCAATGTCGTGCCCCCCCCCCGGGGGTTTATAAGGATTCAAAAAAGGTATCCTTTGTGATATGTACGATATATTGTTTAAGATTTGTAAAAAAAATAAAAAAAATAAAAATAGTGAAAAAAGTTCAATTTTGGTGTGTACATGGGTCAACACGTTAAAAGTCCTTTAAATTAGAGTGGGTAAATGTGGTGCAAAAAATTGTGTCTTAGCTTAAATGATTTTGAAAAAAAGGAATAGTTTGCTATCGATAGGTTGCTGCTTAGTCTTACATCTATACAACAAAAAGGTCACGTGTGTGTCAATAATAATCCAAAGCCTGTCAAAGCTTGTTTGACTTTATTCGGCCCATTTTGTTTATAACCAAACACTTAAAGACTAGTAAAAACTATCCTATATTTCATTCGATGAGCTGTGAACCAACAACTTGAACCACATTTTACAAAAGAATGGAGCAGAGCATAACTTTGTCAAAACTTCTGGACCCCCTTACAACACCAAAATTGACTTTTCACCATTTTAACAAGTTTTATCCCATAATCCAAAAATATACGCAATAGGTAGTATAAACTATACCTTTGGAATCCTTGTAACAACCAGACCAACGTCATGGTGTGCTTCAACACAATCGGAACATTTTAAATTATTACCCCCGTGTATTAACCTTGAAATCCAAGCTGGGGGCCATGAAAGGGGATGTGGCAAGTAATTCCACTCATTTTTTTTTATTATCCAATGCATAAAATACTTGTGTACTAAAATCACAGTTTATCCAGATTTGCACACTCACATGAAATATGGCATACAGTCCCCCACTATGAAGGTATTCACTAAATTTACACTGCAGGCTTCTAATATGCATCTGTACATGGTGTTTTGTACTCTATTGAAAAGATATGCTTCAAGATAGCAAAGCAAAGAAATGAAAAAAATAGCTAACATGTCTTAGACATTTTTTTCAACTGTCCACCATGCCAAAGTATGTACCTACAGTCCTATATGTATGGGAGGGGGAAGGTGATGATAAAATTAAAGCATGCAATTTTTAGTGATGTACCGATCTAAGTTTTATCGGTATCGGCGATACCGATATTTTGTAAACCGATCTGCCCGAATACCGATCCGATACCGAAATATTTTTTGACATGAGCACAGGTAAGGAATTTCATATCATAATACACACTACACATTAAGAGAAAAGTCATCTGATGTACTGGGTATTCAGACAAACTCCCAAGATATTTTATGAACAAAATATGGCAGTGATATAAGTTCATCCTGGTAATAAATATACAGTGCGCAAGACAATGGAATTTTAAAAAGATAAGTTAAATGAATAGAAAAATAAAACTCGTTTCTTTTAATAATAATGAAAATGTAGTCACTGGAGTAATGTGAATCATGGTAAATAATAAGGGTAGAAGAAAACCAAGACAGGAGAATTATGTACTCAGGAAGACGTAGATCAAATATAAAGTTGGGGAATAGCATCTGCCCTTGTATTTTGTATCCGAAGCCGTGGATGACTGCGTTGTTGTTATAATATTATATGTTAAATGGGTCACTAGTATTGTATGCTGGCCTATACGGTATGATGAGCTGCTATTTGTTGTTTTCACTGAGGTATTTACTTTAAATATTATACTACAGCATTATATGTTATTTTGATTTTTCTGTTCGTTTTGTAAATTTCTAAATTCACGTAGTGTGTTGAAATGATCGGAGGGGTCGATCGCTACTAGGGGAGATTCCCGATCACCGTAACGATCCGATCGGACAAATATACGGTACCGATACCATATACTGATCGGATCGCGTACATCATTACAAATTTTATTACTCTAGATGAGAGAGAAAAAAATGTTATTTTATATTTTCTTTCTGTCCACAAACAAAAATTAGAACACGGTATAAGCTTATGGGACACACAATACAAACACAGCAGCAATGTAACATCCAAAAAAGCACCGCCAGCAGAATAATTGAAATTTAAATTTAGAAATAAACCTTTCTTAAGATATTTATTCAGGAACCAGAAAAAAATGAAGGTGGGTGAAAAGGAAATGGACCATTTCTTCAAATTGGAGTGGACTGAGACTGCATGTGTTTATGCAAATCACTCACTTACATTAAATTGGCCAAAATTAGGTCAAAGTCAAATCACAAACTTAGGTCAAATCTCTCAAAATATAGGACAAAATGTGACTTCACCTTTGTCCGTTGACGGAGGTGGAGAGATCACAGCCTGATATTTGAGCCAGCAAGGTATTACTGCAGTGTTGAAAGCTGAATGAAGGACTCTGATAGTCAGTACAATGGATGAACACTAACAGCCTTTTGGTTCCTAGCCAGAGAGGAAGGGAAAGGGTATTAAAGGGATAGAAGCACTAAAGAAAGATTGGACATCCATTGGCGGGATTTGAACCGGGGGCCTTGCGCACCATTCCCATGAGCAGGGATGGCAAGCCACGGGGAGGTCTCCCGCTGGCCGGCCAGAGCTTCGTGCCCGATATGAGTGTTGGTGGTGGGTGCAATTGGACGTTATTGCATCTTTTTGGACTCTAGCCTCAGTTCATGAGTTTATTTGAGTTTTGTGGTGGTGTTAGGTTAAAGGACAACATGACATGAAAAAATAATTCTTCAGCCTAATGAAATGGACCCTTACTGAAATCACTGTGTACCACTACGTAATTTGCAGCAGAGCTGCTGCCCGTTTAACATTGTACTGGGCTACACCGGGTTACACACCTCCCTGTAAATTGAATTCTGGTTTCAAAAATATTACAGACTTAAACTGCATCATCGTGAAAAGAGGAAATGCTAAAAAAGCTGAAAAACAGTGTGAAATTTGGTAAAACAGGTAAAAAAGTGAAAAAAGGAAATGCATAAAAACAAAAGTTTTGGGGCAAAAAAAGAGTAATTCGCCTGAAAGAGGAAAAGTTCATGTCTGATTATTAATCCTCACAGACTAGCCCCAAGTACCAAATACTTTATCATCTTATTCTCTTTTAACCAATTACAATGTAAAAAATATATACAGAATACCGGCATCGACACGTACTAACATGAATAAGCTGTGCTTTGTTTTACATTATTGGCACTGTGACACGTGATCGGAGTCATTCGTTCTACGTCATTGCATTCTAGTTAAGGTAATTGTTAATTTTGGGAGGCTGTTTGGCGTATTGGAAAATCACATTAAAATTTTTGCCGTTTAAGCCCTTACTGCTTATGAAGACAAATAAAAATCGAAATGCAGTGTATTTGGTCATTTTCTAAGGTCACCAGCTTTCATTGTATATGAATGATAATAGCATGGTTGAGTGGACTTCGTCAAGTAAACCACTGTTGATTCGATATTTAACAATATAGTAAGGTCAAATTCAGCCATTTCGTGGGACCATGGAGAGCGAAGGAAGGTTTTGAGGGTGGATTTTGGTACTTTTTAGGGTATTTAGACAAAAATGAGCCTCCTCTACCCCTCCCAAAATGTGGCTTAAACTTCCAGGGACAGAAAAAATTCAAAATGGCACACGGGCGGCATCTTGGAATTTGGAAAGTACATAACTGTGGAAATATCAACCTGGAGACATGATTGAGGGGTCAATTCTGACTAATTTCACGATCAGGAATCCATTCCAGAGTTGTTTTTTCATTTAGGAAGTCATCTTCAACGGAAAAGTCAAGATGGCCTGCCAGCGACATAATTTAAATATTTCATGTTTTGTATCTTTGAGGCAATCTGCCTGAAACACAAGTGAAGTGTGTCTTGGCTAATTCTTGGCTAGAACTAGAAAGATATTTCGGGGTTTAGTTGCTATTTCAAAAAAAGTTAACTTTAACTTGAAATCCAAGCTGGCCGCCACCAGCCATATTGACAAAATTTGAAATTGGATTAGCGTTTCAACGAGAAATGACTTCTTAAACATGTGGTAAAGGGAGTTTTTGATGGGTTTCATGGAGAAGAAATCAAACTGCGAAGGGTTACGTCCCCTCCGAACGAGGTTCGGAACGGGGGATCTGGAATGGGCACGCGTCCGTCGGTTAGCCGTCCGTCCTGTTCGTCCCTGATAAAAATTTAACCTACGTTGCATACGATTTATCTGCAGTTCTGTAAGGGCGAATGATGTAAAGTGGTGGAAAGAAGCAGGGTGATGAGTTCACGACTGATTAGATTGTGGCAGTAATATAGCTAATTACGTATCTAATTTGATAAATTAAGAGAATTCCTGCAAGCCTGCTGTACAAGTTTCCTGGAGTTCCGTAAGGCGTATTAATGATGTAACTTGGGTGGAAGGAAGCGGGTTGAAGAATTCTCGACCTGATTAGCTGTTGGGCCTAATTTCGGTTCGCGCAAATTGACTATAACAATGCTTTAGAAGGGGTGGTGTTGGGGGAGGGATGGTGCAGGTGTGGGGAGGGGGTTTGTTTGGAGGGTGTTGGGGATGCGGTGGGGTGTTCTGGGTGTTGGGGAGGGGGTGGGAGTTTTGCGGGTTTTGGTAGGGGTGGGAGTTTGCCGGGGTGCTTTGGGGGTGGGAGTGTTGCGAGGTGTTGGGGAGGGGAGTGTGTTGTGGGGGTGGTTGGCGGAGTGTGTTACAGGGTGTGGGGAGGGTGGGGTGTTTTGCAGGGTGTTGTGGTGAGTGTTGCCTCGCGTCGGCGCGGGGTTGGGGGAGGGGTGGATGTTGAAGGGTGTGTGGGGAGAATGGGAGTGTTGCGGGTGTTGGGGAGGGGAGGGTCTTGCGGAGTGTGAAAGGGGATGCGTGGTACAGGGTATTGGGGTGGGTTTCGTGTGTTGAAGGGGTGTTAAGGAGGGGTGGGGTGTTGCGGGGGGTGTGTGCAGAGTGTTGGGGAGGGGGTTTGTGGGTGTTGTGAATGTTGGGGAGTTGTGGTTTTGGGCAGGGGGGTGGGTGTTGCGGGTTTTGGGTATGGGTACAGTGTTGCAGTTGTTGTAAGGGAGATGGTTGTTATAGTTTTGCATTATCGCATGTAAGTGATCGCGACAATCGGGCGTTGACCAATATTTTACGCATCGCGTAAATACGCAGTTGCCTTGTTATTTTTTTTTTTATAATTTGCAAGTCATTTATTCTCAATCCAAGATGGCGGTCAAGTTTTAGAGTTATTCACTGTCCATTTCCCCATACTGAAAGTGCTGGAGATTTAATGTGTGGTTAAGGTTTATGTTTAATTAAAAACTATCAAAATATTAGTATTGTAAACTTGTTTTGCCATACCATATAATGATTAATTGTTTTGTGTTGTGTATGAGTGTACCTTGGTTATTATTTTTGACACATTTTTAGAACCTTTCTTTCGCTATAATAAGTTAAAGTTTTATTCTGGGTGTTAAGTTAACTTGTTTCAATGTGCCTGTACCATCTCGTGAGAGTGACAGACTTGTGTTGGGTATGCGTTGGTGTTTTGTTCTTTTTTGTTTAATTTTGTGGCAGCTTTCTTTATAACTCAAGATTTTTAAACTCATAGTTTTTTATAAATTGTTTCTCGGTTGTCTCAATTGTGTTTATTCATGCACCACCCTGTGTGATATGACAGACTGTGTTGGAATTTGGGTTTATTTGCGTCTGAGTGTTACCTTGTTCTTACTCTTTAACCCTAACCAATTATATGAATTTCTCTCTATAAAACTCAAGTTTCGTAATGCTGTGTTCAAGTGTGGTATGCGTGTATTTATTTTTGTATTACCATCATGGTGATTTCGACAGTACTGTGTTGGGAATTTTTGTTTATTGTTTGTCTTTGTTCTTGGGGTTAACATTTTTGGACCCAAATATTGTATGAATGTTTTTATCTTATAACGCAATCAAGTTTTTCTTTTGTGTGTAAACTCGATTCCCCTGTGTGTTTATTTGCTGGTTGCCATCCGTGTGACTGACAATACTGGGTGCAGAATTAGGTATCATTTAAGAAAAAACCCATCATTGTGTGAATCTGACTTGGGTGAGGCCCCCTTGTTAAAAATTCAGGGCTTCACCATCAACTTTCCATCTTCTTCCCATCTACTATGTGCCAGCAATGGTTCAGAGGAGATGGATGGTTCTTAACGGAAAATATGATTAGGAATATTTGAAAATTTGGAGTGGTATGGATGGAAGCTTAAGTAACGTAGTTACATATAAATCAAAATAAGTTGACAATTGTCCAGTTCGTGAGTATCTTGACCTTTTAATTTTTCCAGCCCAAATGAGGGATGGTCTTAAAGGAAATATTGATTCTGATCAACTATTTGGAAATTCCTGGTATGGTGGAAAGCTTAAGTAACGTAGATTACATATAAATCAAAATAAGTTGAAAATTGTCCACATTTGTGAGTATTTGCCCTTTTAATTCCCGCCCAATAGCTTCTCGCAAACGATACGAAAATACACATCGCAGGCAAATGGTGCGTCCAAAGTGATGACCATCAATAAGTACGTCGTTGTTGACCAGTCAGATCGCGTGTTGCCACTTCAATAATAATTAAAACACAACGAAATTGACACAAAATAAGTCATTCTGTAAACTTTTTTAATTTTATTATACTTCATTAATCCATCAATATTCAGTGTCAGCACTAACAATTCGAGTCTAACAACACGATGTTTGGGGCATCACTTTGAAGTCTCACGAGGAGAGCAAAATTGGGCGCTTTTGATCCAATTGAAGCCGCGTGTCGAAAAAATCGCCCTTTTTCTTAGTTTATGTCAAAAAAGACAAAATTAAAATGCCTTCATATTTTGTTTTAATTTACATCAAATTGTGTATTTTTTTTCGGGAATTCGGGATGTACCTGTACATATATTTATGAATGTAAGTCAAACTGAGCTTGACAAAAATCTGGGACATATTCCTTTAAGTTGAAAATGGCATTGAATTGTATGCCAGGTAGTTAGCTCTCTTAAGATGGTATGTTAAGGCCGTCATAATTAGGGGGTGGGTAGACGCGTGTGCACTTCTTTTAATTAGGCTACATGATTTGACAATTATCTTTTTTTCTTAATGCTTTACAATTCCGGTTTTAATTATTATATTCTTTATAATTAACTTAATTCAATGATGGAATGTTCTGGTGCGCGATGTTTGTTAAGTGTCACACACCTGCTAAGAAACTTAATTCGTGATCACACGTTCCATTAATTTTGTTTATAAGGTGAAAACATGTAGTTGGTTCAGCCAATAGTAGAAAGTGAAAAAACCTGAAAAATCAAAGAATCGTGTGTATTGGTAGGCCGAGTGGAAATTATGTATGTGTTAAGTAATCTGTGACATAATTCACGTATGTTTAGGGAAGTATACGTGATTTTCAAATCTATTGATTATCATTAAAATGCAGGGATGGCACAAACAGTAATACTTTAAATCTGCAGCCACCTTAGAAGGGAAATGGACTCAAAATGACAAAAAAATCTCCTTAGGTGGGTTCGTCTCCATATAAAAATAGTTAAAAACTGACCCCGCACTCATATTTTTTATGTTATTCTTTCAAAAAGCTATGGATTTTTCGGAATTTTTCAAAATGGCCGTTCCGCCGTGGCGGCCTAATCTTGGATTTAATATCAAAGATGAACTTTGATTAGGAAAAAGAAAACCAGAAATAAAGTTCTGGTACCATGGATTACCCGAGGAGACAGCACTTCAATTGTGTTTATAGGTCGATGGGTCTAAAGATACAAACTGAAAATAGTGGAATATGGTAGCTGGCGGCCATCTTGATTTTCAGTTGGAAACGATGACCTCCTAAATGACAAAAAAAACCTCTGGAATGGATGGATTCTGATCATGAAAAATTAGTTAGAAATGACCCATCAATCATGTCTCCAGGTCGATATGTTCAGAAGTTATGCCAATTTTCCAAATTCCAAGATGGCCGCCAGCGGCCATTTGGATTTTGCTGTCCCCTTGAGTTAGCCCACACTTTTTGGAGGGGTTATAGGAGGCTCATTTTTTCTAAATTACCAGAAAGTTCCAAAATCCAACCTCAAACCTTCCTTCGCTTTCCATTTTTGTCACGAAATTGCTGAATTTGACCTTACTAATATACTTTACAATTATGTCTATGACCATCCTCCTTTGGGGGATGTTGTACATTTATTGGGCAATACAAATATGTGTAATAATTTGTGTTTATGTTTGTTAATCTGGCACAATTAAAATGAAATGAAACAATGAAATGAAATCAGTAAGAAAACATACGAAATGCTCACATTCCTGTTAAATATACATGTTACATTTGAGTTATTTCCGAATAAGAAGAAACTTCTAAATTGAAATATATATATATATATAATATATATATATATATAATATTTATATAAATATATATATATAGATATAGATATATATATAGATTATATAGGCGAAAGAAATGGGTAATGGGGGTGAATTGATGAGTGGAAAACGTAGCACAGATGTTAAAGTACGGTTTTTGTACTGGCCAAGCTTCGCCCAGCAGGGCTTCTTCAGGGCATAAATGGAGAAACATAGAAAAACGGACATGAGAAACTCCGTGTGTATAAAAAAAAAATAATAGATGAGATAAAACAACACTAGCCCAACCGAGGGGTTGAAAAGTGAAAATCAGTAGTTTAGACATAGTAGAACACAAAAATAACGAGGCTTACGGGGATGGTAGGGGAAAAAGAGGGGGATGGCCAAATAGGTCTGGTGTTGTGTTACGAGAAGTAATGGATAATGAGAGGCAATGCCGATAGAGCACCAAAGTGCGGGAAACGCAAGAGGGCGTAGAAAAGAGTCGGGGCGAACGGTGGGGGATATGAAAAAGGAAGATAGCCCACCATATATCTATATATATTATTATATATATATAATATATATAATATATAATATATATATATATATATATAGATTTTATAATTTCTTAAGCTTTTTGTAAGAGTATTAAAATTAATTCTTTATTGTTAATTATAATTTAAATTCCTTAAGTCAATTTAAAAATCTGACTAAATCGCAATTTCTGTTTTGCTTAGGAAACTTGGGACTTAATAATGTTTATTATTTTTTCTCACACTAACAGGGTTTTACTTTAAGCAAATCATCTTTGATTAATAGTCCCCTTTGTTTTAAAAACAATGATTATGACAAGCACTTATTTAAAACCTATATAAATCTATTCACATGTCTAACTTTTCAGAATAAAAAAAGAAAAGTGGTTCCCCAAATGAAAGAGTCCCATGGATACATAGGAAAAAGAGAATAAACTATCAATCAATTAAAATTAATTGAAAATTTTACAGTTACAATGTATAAATCAGAACATTTTAAAAATTTTGGACCCTGTAAACCTTGAAACCCAAACTAGGGTCCATTAAGGGGGTTTGGTAAGTGATTCCACATTTTATGGATTTTCAATGCCTTAAAGACTTGTGTGCAAAAAATCACAATTTTATCCGGAAGCGCACACTCTTTCACTACAGTCCCTACTATGCCGATCAACCGTAAAAAAAGGAAGGTAGCGTTATTTTTTTTGTTAGATCTAGGGGAAATTTCCCCCTAAAAACCAATGGCAGGGGTCCGCTCCGTGGATTTTTGAAAAGTGGCAAAAACGACATTAAGGGACGATGGAATGTAAAAACAAACAGTTTGAAATTGAAAAATCAATGATGAATTGTTGTTGCATGCATTGTGGGATTTGATTGCCCCTTATTGTTATTTATTGCTTATCATTTACTGGACGGTATAAATAACATGTTGTAAAACCGCAGACCTAATGGCAATTGGTTCACAAATATACAGTACAAAACCAGATACGATTAACAGGAAATACAATTAACACTATTCACAACTATGAAATCAAGGCATGTAAGCAACCAAAAAGACACAAAAATTAAAAAATGCTGCTGGCTAAGTAGTCTGATGACGTGAGGAATAGTAGATTTGCCATATCTATCAGTTCTTTCTTTTGGTTCCTCGATTTTTATATGCCTTGAGAGTATAACTAGGTTTAGGCGTAATAGGGAGGCGATGGTGGTGGCACTCGGAGTTGAGGAGCTTCTGGCCGCCAATTTAAGAGTAGTTACTCACGGCGATCACTTAGGCAATACCCAAATCAAGTAGGGCAGTATCATAGTGATCATACTTACTGCTAATATTAATCCTACAAAACTTTTTGGATCATTTCAAGCTGATTGCTATGATGGCAATTGATGAAAGGATGCCACACTGAACAGCAGTGGCGCAGCCAGGATTTTGTTGACGAGGGGGCACAGATTTGTGAATGTACCGACACGTGTATTGTACCGACAAACCATTTTTTCCCGGCTCGCTACACTCGCCGGTTGACCCAAAAAAAAAAAAAAAAAAAAAAAAAAAAAAAAAAAAAAAAAAAAAAAAAAAAAAAAAAAAAAAAAAAAAAAAAAAAAAAAAAAAAAAAAAAAAAAAAAAAAAAAAATTTTATTGATTTTTGCTGTTTTTAGACTATAACTCTTAAACTTTACGTTGTAGATAGTACAAATTATACCTTTCCTGAATCCTTGTGGTTAGACAAATAACATGGTATACTTTTCAGCACGATTGGATCAATTTAAAAATTTCACCCCTGTACAAACTTTTTCTTGGCCCCCCCTCTCCTTAAGGCACCATTTGCTGCACTTAAGAATCACGTTTCAGGGATCCCTGTCAGTCTTACTACATATTTCATCACTCAAACCTTTTGTACTTGAGATGTGTTACAAGTGTCTGCTAGCTCCGGGGCTATATAGGCCGTCGATCGTTGGGCGTTTGTGGCTTTGGAACCTTTGGAACTGGAATTATGGCCGCAGTTTTCCACAATGATGGAAATACTCCCTCGTGCAGGCAATTATTAAAGATTTTGTGAGAGGGGTCGCAATCCTTAATTCCCAAATTCCTTAATAAGCTTGTTAGGAAGATCGCTCTTGACTTGGAAGTCTTTTGTAGCTCTTTTAAAACCTCAACATGAGTAATCACATGCGGTGGTTCACAATGGATATATCAAGGAAGCGCTTGAAAATTCAAAGATGATAACGAGCTACACATAGAGGGAAATGATAACATAACATGTTAGTTTGCTCCAACATCGCCGAACCACAGCTCGGGATCCCCATTGGTAATATTGGTTTCGTTTTTACGATTATAATAAGGTATTGATTTAATTATGTTTATGCCATTTTCCTATTAAGACGATTTATGTTTTTCTCAAAGAAGTCAAGTTTCGCCTTCTTTATTTCGGTAGCAACATATTTTTCAGTTCTTCATACTTCCCCACGTCCCCAAATTGAATGCCTTCTGACGTCGTTTCATACTTTTGCGGAATATATTACTCATTCATTGCTTATCAGTTTTTGTAAGTGTTAATAATGTATTACGGATTCATCAGTATTACCAGGTCTGGCAATTGACCTGGATCGAAGAAAGCATCATTTCATTTATTATTGGTACATTAAACTATTTCAAGTTATTTTGGAAGTAATGTTTATAGGGGCGCCACCCTACTTTTCGACCCCACCACTCACGCAAAACCTGAGATTTGAGTAACATTAGAAACCTTGTATTTTTCTCATATCATCTGAGTAATATTTTGACTGACTTCTTTCCTATTTTGATGCTGCAAGCTAAAATGTATGTTTGTTTACTGTTAGGGTAAATTATTTGTGCCGCTTTGTGCATGCTTTATTGATTACACTAAAGCATTTGACCGAGTGCAACATGAGAAGCTTTTCGACATGCTCCAGAGTCTGAATATAGACGGCAAAGATCTACGTTTTTACGTAACCTATACTGGGACCAGGGGTCCGTTTCGCGAAACTTCATACGTAACCCTTAAGTGTATACTAAACTCATGCGTATGTCCTACATAATAGACCTTTTCATACATTTACACAGTTTGCTTCGATAAGTTGATCCACTTCAGGCATGTAGATTTAAGACTGAGTTCCGGACGAACCCAGACCGCTGGAATTAGTTATCCAGAACACGTCAGGCAGTATACAAAGATCAAAAGAGGAGTACGACAAGGATACGGTTCTCGCCAGATTTGTTTACCCTGTATAGCTAAATGATCCTGCGATGTTCCTGCAAGGATCTTCCTGGAGTGTTTATTAATGTCTACAATGTTCAATAACATCAGATATGGCTGCTGATACCGTGCTCATCGCAGACTCGGTGAAAAAGCTGCAAGCGTTTTGGCCTGACCATCAATGCCTTTAAAACAAAATGTATGGTCATTAGTAGGAGGGGAGACGAATCCTGCAATCTTATGGACCGCCATTTACAATTTACTAACAGGAAGGCACTCGCATCGATCAGGTAGATCACTTCAAACCTATCTAGGTAGTCTATTACATCAGGACGGACGATGTGAGATGGAAATCCGGCGCAGAATCGGCCTGGCTCGTAGCACCTTTGAACACAGAGAAAAAGGTCTTCGGGAGGATCATAACATCCAAATAGATACCAAAGCTTCGTCTCCTTAATTGTTACAGAATATCCATCTTGACATATGGCCAGCGAGTCATGGACATTGAAACACGAAGACCAATGTAGCTGGATGCAGCAGAGATTGGTTCTGCGGTTCGTTTGCTTCCGGATTTCGCTGTTACAGGACTTTGTGTAAATGAGAAAGTGCTAGAAAGAGCAGGCACACAGAGGACTTCACTAAACAACCCTAAAGGAAGTCAAAGTACTTCTTTAGCCACATTATACCGAAAAGGGAACAATTGGACATTTCTTGCCAAACAAAGGGAAGCTCGCTGGAAAGAAAAAGAAAGACAGGAGTCGTCCTAAGCCTGGTGGATAACCTAAGAAAGTGGCTGGTACCCAAACATACAGTGGATACGAACCTCGTGCAGAAATGTTGTTTACGCTAGAAGAACAAGGCTTTTATTTGTGTCTTTGGAACTTACAGAAGGAAAAATAGGTGGTTAAGTGTTGTAGTAATTATATTGGGACAATGGTATCGTTTTACAGAAATAACGGCACTCTAAAAGAATAGAAAAAAAAAGTAATGATGCGGATGACGAAGCAATGGAAAGAAAATTTAAGCTTCTAGTGAAACAAATTCAATTAAGTCAATACGGAATAAAGAACATGAACCCCATTCAACTTGTGTGCATATTGATTTTTCGTGAAGGAATAAACAGGTAAAGGTTGCTCATGCTGCGTGGCGCCGTCGTAACATTGACAGTTTACGGGAGAAAGCGTCACGCAAATTCGCATCTCATTAAGACCCCACCCAAATGAAATTAAACACAAATAATAAAGATAGTAATAACAGTTTAACTCAATATTAATCTTTTCCTGGAAGCTGGCCAGCGTCCGTACCGAGGTGTTAAAAAAAGAATACCACTTGGAGGGGGGGGGCCTGGACTTCGACCCCGTAATCTCCGCATACTTGAATAGCGGGTTTGCTAACTGAGCTAACCAGGGGGCATATGTAAAGACGCGATAGATCAACTCGATAGGTATAGAGTGATCTATCTGTCAAATATCATTTTTGAAAACGTGTTTCAAAATGCATTTTCTAACAAGTTACGGTCATTGCCATCGATAATCCTATCAGAAGATGAAATATACCAATAATTTATCTCATAATGCTAAAAATGAGTCATTCATTTTGATAAGATGCACATTCGCAGGTACTTGAAAAATGTAAGACATTGCAAAATTCTGCTGGAAGTTGACAGCATATGATTATGGCAAAATTTGCCTTATATTGACTGTGGAGAAAGCCGATTGAAAATTGTATATTTAATAACAAAATATACATATCTTAAGACTTATTCCGGAGTCCTGTGGTAATAATTGTCCTCTTCCTATGTTATTTAAGGGGGATAGCCCGATTGAAGGATCTGAGTTTCTTCTTAATTAATTGGCCGAAACCCATGTAAGCCCCAAGAGTACTGTGTAAAATTATAATTAAAATTGTTAATGAAAACCACGCGAAAAAAATATCGTTCCTCGTACCCAATAGTGCTTCCTGCCGCTCACCAACCCTTTTCGAACCCGTAAAATTGACCTTTTAACGGCTAATGCTCTTTTGCATTCCTACTGTTTAGGCTTCCTTGATTTATTTATATTGCTGTTGTAGTTATTCTGTAGTGTTCTAAATCTAATTATGTAAGACTTGAAATCAGAAATACCCATTTGACTTGTGATTATTGAGTTGATAAATTTAATGTTATTTTGAACACTAATTGAGAGAGAATGATCCCTTCGACTGTTTATAATTGTCTCATGGGAATTATCCAAGTTTACCTATGTTAATAAGTACGGTAAAGATTTTCCATGGCTGATATACCGCCCCACGCACCGTGTAATGAATTTCCTGCTGTTCTATAAGGGAATGCAGTGCTGGTCAAAATTTCAAGCGGCCATAATATATCTCTATTTTTTAGAAGTGTGGGCCTATGATGTAATGATTTTAGCAGAATTCTATGAGAATGCGAGAACTCAATTCAAGTGCACGCGAGGATCAGTAAATGAATAACAACCCGATAAAGGGGAACTTGATAATTATATAATTTATAGAAAAATATAAATTATTTGTCAGACACTTCACTGCCTTGATGTCCAACATCCAGATAATCAATATGTCAGTTGATTTGGTTTGCTACGAAAACTAAGGTTATGAACCTGAAATTTTTTAACTGCTGAGAATAAACAATTGTTGCCCTGCACTCCGAGAATAGAAGGACTTAAGTGTTTTTCCTCCTCCGCATGCCGGGCCGATGTTGAATATCTTTAACTCCATGGTTTGCTTATGGGTATTCATGGTCACTGATATTGTGAAAGGTGAAATTTTATTCATTTTCAAGTTTTATTTGGGGAACAGATCATTTTGATTTTATAATTTATTATGAATTTACACTTGTTTTTGCCCTCCTCCCCTATGGGGAACTTACGAAACAACGCATAGAAGGAATGCCGCCATACTTTAACCTCCGGCCAATCGAATCTGCTTTAACCAATTTGAACGTGAAAAACATTTCAACACTAGTCTCCGGATTTAAGACAAGGATTTATATTTATTCATCTTTCCTAGAGGTGTCCAGCGCAAGATAGTGTTGGAAAAAAAAACCGCATGTGCTTGGCCGGATTCGAACAGGCAACCTTCGTATTACATCACGACGTCTTTACCGACTGAGTCTATCAGCAGGGTTGTAGGAGGAGAGAGACTATATATCATCTATAGGTGTTCGGTTCGAAAGGTGTCCTTCGCTTTCCCCACGGATAGCTTCAGAACTGTATATTAACATACTACGATTATATTTGTTTTGAAATTTAAACTACTTAGTTCTTCAGGTAAGACACGATGTATATATTTTTATCCTCCTGGAGAGCGCGAGTATTACATGCACGACGCTCTTACCGACTGAGCTATCAAGCAGGGTGTAGAGGACGATGATAGCATCTATAGGTGTTTTGGTTCGAAAGGTGTCCTTCGCGTTCCTAGCGGATAGATGGCATCAGAATGTATATTTAACATATACGATTTATTTTGTTTTTGAAATTTAACTACTTAGTTGAACGGAAGTATTAAGGCTAAAGACAACCACCAACACCACCCTTTTTCTTCTTGGTTAGATGAATTTTTTTTCTGGATCCGCTCCATCACATGTCTCCTGTACTTGTAATATTAGTCTATATAAGCACATTTTTTTGCAGATGATGTAGTTCACAACTTGGCGCCTTTGTTCCTTTAAAAGAGCATTGTCAAATGACCACTGACAGACATTAATGAAGAAAACATTAAGAAGTCTATCCCATGAGGTACAATACTTGATTATAGGTAAGCAACTCTCGTATCTCAAATCAGATGCTTTACCAACTTGGAGCTTTCTTTCCCTCCAAAGCATTATCAGGCGACTGATGGGAGACACTAATAAAGAAAACGAAAATGGCTACTTAATAAACATGACGAAGTGAGCAGCTCTTCGCATGTCAAGTAATTAAGAAAACATCTAAACATCTGAGGCAATGATAAAAGAAGTATATGGCATAGGCAATGCTCTGCATCGCGAACATGGTACCTTTGTTTCAGTGGAAACTTGTTAAAATCACTGTAAACTTGCAATACCGTATTTTTGCAGATTTTTCTTTATTCTGTACGTGAAATAGATATCATATTATTACAGAATATAATATTTCCACAATATACATTGGGCAAGGGCACACTTATACTTTGCTGAAAACGAATTAAGAAATAAAGAGTGATGCGGATTTATTTTGTGGGCGAATATTATGTCCGAGGTCGAAACAGCTAAATAATTAGCGAAAGGTTTTTTTTTTGTCGATTTCACATATGTGACGCCCCTAAGTAAATACTGCAAAGCATTTATTTCTATTTTATTACCTAAAACAGTTTGATTTAATAAGAAAATACATTCTCGATCCATTACTGCAGAATACTGGGGAATAAGCTGACCAATCAGAATTCTAAATTTTCAATGATAGGCAGTAGAGGTAACAGGGGTTACAGAATACATAGTAACATTAAATATAATTTTACACTGCTTAAATATTTAAATAATATAATAAAAACCAGAATTACGAGGGGTGTCGCGTGGGCCCCCACACAGGTCCCAAGGGGGGGTCAAATTTGAACTTCATCCAAACCTTCTATCCCTGAAATTCAGTGCAGAAGAATTTTCCACAGCTGGGACTCACAACAGTTATAATGACGTTATTTTACAGTTATTTGCATGTTTCGAGTCCCTTTTTACAGTTATTTGCACGTTTCGAGTCCCGGCTGACGTTTTAAAGAGCATTTTACAGTGCGGGTAGCTCGTTAATATGTACTTTTTCTAGCTTGCCGCTATGTGCTTTACGGAAATATAGTTTTATCTTTCCATGATAAGTTTTTAAAATGCATTCGTTGTTGTTAGAATAAATCTTTAATAATTGGATACAACATATTAGTGTCATGGATAAAATAACGCTTTATTCGTCTCATATCTATCGCCACTGAAATCAGAGCACAAGGTGATTCGACAAAAAAAGTCCAGACGGCGGGCAATGATCCACATATTGAACAATCACAGCGCCTACTTGTTTGATTGTAAGCTATTTTTACACACAAATCTGTCTGAAAAAAAGTCTGCCAAAGCTTTCCATAATCCATTTGGATTATGTGAATTAGCAGTGCTAGCCTGATGGATCACTTTAACAGTGGTTCTTTATGCAGGTTGCCATGCCATTAGTGTGGGAATTTATCACGGGCAGGTACAAAGCTTACGAGGACCCGTTGTTTAAAGCACTTTTACACGCATTCATTTCCACAAACGTGAAAAGTAAATTGTGCTGTTACGCCAGGTTATTCTCACTTCCATGTGGTAGCGGCGGGATTTTGACAAAGAATTCGAAGCACGTCGACGTGATAGCGGCAATATTCCGTGAGCTCAGGCATGTTCCACTTATTACTCAAAATGCCTTCAGCTAATCGAAACGCGAAACCATATTTGCCTTCTGGCAAAATATGCACTTACTGTCAATGTTTCTCTATGAAATGAACACTACGACCGTAGCCACTGCATCATGCACTAGGTAAACTGCTTTTATTTGAATATAAGCTTTCAAAAATAAAAGCTATAAAATTGTTCTAAAGCTGATATATCAATCAAAAAACTACGAACCCAATTTTCCTTAGATGAAATAGAAAAGAGGCTACAAAATGCAGTGCTACAAAGTTCCACAAACATCAACAACGCTAAGATTGATCGTAATGAACGAGGTAATAAAAAACCACCGCGACACCAAAATGTCCTTTATCTCTCTCTCGCTCTACAATAGCATTTTTTTGAGTAAAGTGAAGTGTAAATTAAATGACTTTTTTGACAACGAATAAAGATATTAACTACACCACAATTGCAACTCTCAGTAAGGAAACCCAAAAATTATTCAACACCAAATGATCATGATAGTGATAATAAAGAGGATCAGTGATCATTCCTCTTTAGATTTTAGTATTATCCTTCCACTGCAAAATCGGCCCCCCCAGTTAGATCGGCAATAACATGTTCCGAAAGAGGATTCCAATGGCTTATTCAAGTGGATTTTCAAAAGGGCAATGATGAAGGGTAATTGAGATAAGGGATTTACTTGCACGCTCTAATCTATAGTATTAAAATAGCACCTTCATTTTAAGGCTACTTTATTGGTAAAAAATGTATTTTTGTGTGCCACATGCGTGGATGATGACCTGACCTTGGCTATACCTCCATACGGGAATTCCAGTTCTTCCTTCCATGTTGGTGTAGTATGAAGTTCTTTCTGGATAACCCATTTCTTAAAGCCAATATCAGTATTTTTTCTAAATGTAAACAAACACCGTCTTCAATTTTATTTTTTTGATTTGTTGTATGAAAATTGTTGTTTTAGTAAAATCCTCTGTTAGAAATGTTTTAATGTCTGTTTCCCTCAAAAATACAATAATATTTGTTAAAGCCACTACCAGTCATTTTCTTCCAAATTCAAAATGCCCATTTTGTCTCTAAATTGCTAGTGTTAGGTCATATCAACGCCTTATATTACTTTCCTTTGTGAAAAACAGACACTTAGGCATTTTAAAGCCGTCTTAAAGATGCCATTCACGACTGTTTCTCGGCCATAAAAAGTCGGATCCCGACTTTTATTAGTAAACAAAGCATAAAAATCATAACATGATGACAAATACGCCGTGTTATGCTTAGCCATTAACAGGGGCCTTTACTTCAACAATTTCCAATACAACAGTGCCGAAAAGGGGACTTTGATGATAAATAGGGGGCGCGATTTGTTTACATCGTGAAGAAATCGCTGATAGTGGCTTTAATATGATGCTACCGAATCGAACATCTCAAATTTGAAAATAAATGACTGGTTGCGGCTTTAGTGGGCTTTCCTTAGACAGGAGGTGCAATGTAAGGATGATCCCTACTGCGTTGAAATTATTTTGAGACTACTTCATTAGAGTGCGTAATTGTAACCATTCTCCACTTTTAATAGAAAAACAGGCTTTACGCTATCTACGCTTTTATATCATTTTCCCTCATCCTTAAAACATTCCACCTAATCATAATTTAACTAGCCGAGAAACTTTTAAATCGAAGTCAACATATAAGACAATTCGATTTGTTTGTTTCCGTGTTTGAAACATACTTTCCTCAACTTCTTTTTACCTAATATTTTGACGGATTAGCTTTAAGTCCATTTCCGTAAATTCTAGAAAATCATTTGTATTAGAGTTCTACAGTTAGACATCATTTTGTCGAAACAAGCTGTAATTTCCCATGAGTTGAGTTCTTTTGCAATTTGTTCGTCCTTACTGACAAGCGTTTTATCAATACGACCCTCGCTGAAACCGCCGTCGTCTGTAGTGGCCTTGTTCAAGTGTATTCTAATTTCGGTTTATTCCAATAGTGCTGTGAATATTCTATCTTTTCCTCCCTATTATCAATGCCTTGGGCACTTTAATACCTGAATCTTTGTCATAATAACCCATTTAAATCATCACGTTCGCCGTTCTTTAATGTTCTGTACTTTCCATATCAGGCGTGTTGTCACGAATTCTGACAGCACACATTTTGCAACATACATAGAATAATTTTAGTATTAAAAGCACAAATGTTGAATGTTAAGAAGCACCACTACTCTCGATGTGTCTGCTGGAATTTTATTGCTCAATATTTATAGCAATGGCGGCGGCGGGTGGTTGTGCTGGTACTGCTGGTGCTGGATGAAGTGCTAGCAGTGGTGGTGGTAGTGGTGGCGGCGGTGGCGGCGGCGGTGAGGGTGGGGGTGGTGGTGGTGCTGCTGCTGATGTTGGTACTGGCGGCGCGGTGGTGACGGTGGTGGTGAGGGCGTCGGCGGTGGCGTGGTGTGGTGGTTCACCACACGAGCAGCAGTAGTATTAGTCACAAATAAATAGCTATAAGATGGCAGTTTTGTTTCTTTTAAGTGAAGTCAAGGAATGTCAACATCACATCGCGTATCTGTGAAAATAATTTCCTTTTCCCATCCTCTGTGACGTTTGTTTTCCATCATTAAAGTTCTCGCTTGTCTCTCTTTCCTTTCCGTCTCCAGGATTTTGATTACTTACTTCACCTGACACAATTTCCGATATTTTCCGACTCCCCTTCCCCTTCGACCCATATTGTCACTCATGTTCGATCACACTTTGCAGCACATAAAGATATGATTACTTACTCGATTTCATTTTTATGCCTGTTTACATGTTGTGACTTCTTTATTTATGGTTAACAGTAAATTTGTACATTTGCTCTAGTTTTTCTCTCTCACCAAAAATGTATTAAAATACACTCTAAATTTCAGGATTGCCATCAGCGATCAATTCCTGTTTAGTTGAAAATTTAAGTTTAGTAAATTAAAATTCATTAGATTTAAATTCTAAATGGTAACCTACCACAATCCATTTGGGTTTAATTTAAATACCTGATAATTATTAAACACTTTTTGGAATGTCATATATAAGTACGATACAAAATAAACATTGGGTTATTCCCACGTGAATGCTACTTACAGCTGAGGTGCTAATCCACTTTGCACCATTCAGATCATTATAGTAAGTGTAGTAAGTGTAATATTGCCACTTGTCAGAAATTCCCATCAAACATACTATTATGCCAAGTCTTTGGCCAGTGGCTCTTGAAATGGTTCTACAGACGACGAGTAGCCTGAAGAACTATTTCAAGAGCCACTGACTCGAGGAAAGATACATTGGAGAGCACACATATGTATCACATGGCAGCTATTGCACATACGACCTTGTTGCACCCACACGGCGATCTGTAATTGACCCTTTCTTATCGTGACCGGTGTGAATGTCATCAATGAACTGTCTCGTTTTCGTGATTACATTGTGGCGCAACGGATGAAGTACAGGACTCATGATCTATTAAGGTTATTGTAAATCGTTAGATTCTCGCTGCAGCGAATGTGTTTGACTGTTTGTGTCCCTGGGCAATATACTTAATCCCAATGCCTCGTCGACCCAAGTGAAATCTGGGGAGCTGTCATGTTATGAGGATAGGTGTGCGCGCTTGCCCAGCAGCCACCTAGATGGGGCGAAATGATTGTGACGATTCTGATGGCCGCGTAATAATAATAACATGCAACAGCGCTTTGAGATTGTTTACAGTAATAAAGCGATGATGGATGTGATGGATGTTGATGGATGTTGATGGATGTTGATGGATGTTGATGGATGTTAATGGATGTTGATGGATGACGATGGATGATGATGGTGATGATGATGGTGATGATGATAATGATGGTTAACCATTAAAACGGCAGTTTTTTGTTTATATTTTGGGAATGAAATGGATTTGAGGGCTCAAATTTCAGGACGACAATGAGAAAAATACGACCTTTCAAAGACGATCGGAACACCCACCTTTATATATGTGTGCTGGCTGTTTCACTCCTCTAGTACACAGTGTGCACAGCCACGCGCAGCTGGGAAATGGTGTTCATTTTGTGTTTGGAGGTTTTTCTAGACTAAATTTTCCCGCTGCACATGATGGTGCCGGCCGATTTATTAAAAAACCTGCCCAAAGTGGTCTCCCGCGGGTCCCGGGGGTGGGGGTGGGGGAAAATTCTAACTTTGGTATACATTGACCGATTGTGGTATTTTTGGTGTCTATTTATAGGTATTTGGACGTACTAAATTGATTGAGATAATTTTCAAAATCCTAAATGGCTGCCCTATGCTCAAATTTCAAAATGGCTGCCGAAAAGTGAATTTTATCACGCTTTGTACATCTTGACCAATATCTGCATTTCTGGTGCCCATATCAATATTGTTGGGCATCACAAGGTCATTAAATTGACTTTCGAAATTCAAAATGGCTGCCACTTGACAAAATGTCAAAATTCAAAATGGCTGCCATGTGCTGAATTTTTCAAATGGCCTTCAAAAAAGGATTACTATTACATTTTGTATGTATTTTAGCTATTGATGTATATTTTCTTGCCTGTTTATATTTAGTTTAGCACTATAAGGGGTTTTATATAAGTTTGGAAATCCAAGATGGGCCGGGGGACTTCTATTTTTTACAGATTGTTTTTTTAACGAATGAATTTCTATTAATTTTGGTATATATGTTAGCGATCTCGTAGAGGTTTTTGGCCAAGAAAGGTGGATTTAACCTCGTCCGACCAGGGGGGTACCACCACAAAGGATGATCCCGTCGCAACAAAAAACGGCAAAAACGAAATGAGCTAAGGCTTTTATGAAATTGTAAGTTCATCATTGCGGTCAATTTCGCGAAAAAAAAAGATGGGGTACCACCATCACGAAGGTCAGGTGTCCCGTCAAAGGTCGGAAGGTAGGGGGATGGTTGCCACCTTCCTTCCTATACTGGTTAAAGCCAAGAAAATGGAACATGCTGGTACGTATGATTGTCTATGTAAGCAAATACTGGCACTATTGGATTTTTCTTCCTTTGATGTGAATAACTATGTATGCTTACTTTGGCACCCATCAGTGCCAAATGATACCAATTGCTTCATGAATGAATGGTGTGGAAAATGCGTGTCGAAAAATCCTTATTTTGGATATTGCTTACAAAAAACGTTATAAATAAGCTCTTAGTTATGACGTCCACTATGACGTCTATTGTTAAACACTGATATGTTTGTACTTTATTTGAAGAAAGGACATAAGGAGCGACACAACGATACCACACAAGATGTTTGCCTTAATTACGAAAAATAGGGGGTGGAAACCCCCCCCCCCCGGTCGTAAATGTATAGTTAGAAAACCCTTTTAGACGAGGGGTTATGTCAAAATTGTCCTAATGTCCTCCAAACAGTTTTTATTGACATTAGATGTAGAGGTTAGCCACAGTTGTTGTTGTTTTTTGGTCTTTTGCAGTTAGGGATTACAAGGTGACGAAAAAACGAAAAAGATTTCCTGCAATACTGCCATATGCCAAAAAGTTTAACCCGTCCGTGCTGCGGCCAATGCGTATAGTTATAACAACAAAAGTCAGAGTGGGCATTTGAAAGGGTTTGCCAATATTTCCAGGTCATTTGGGGAACATCTTTAAAAAAAAGACTCATTTTAATGCAATTTAAGGCTGACTGAATATGTCCATGAAATAATTAATTTTGATGAATGTTTTGAACCAACAAAAATTCAAAATTGGCAAAAATTAATGCGTGTGTCGAGGGCACTCGACATCCGCAGGGGAGAGAGTTATATACTGCCAATTTTTTTTAAATATCGTGAGATACTACATAATGTACAGAATACAGTACAGAGACATATGTAGCGTAAGGTATCGTTACATATCAAGCATACCATTATATACCTTTATGCTAAGACCAATGTTCATACTTGCTAACTTTAAAATTGAAGTTCATGGAAGTTTTTAGATTGGGCCAATCTGGCATAATCTGAGCTTTCTTCACTAGATTACCACAGTCATCGTCTCTGATTCCCGTGTAAGTTACAATTCAAGTTATGCCCAACTATCTAGTACGCCAGCAGATTCCGGCGTATTAACAGACGTATATTGCGTCAGTGATGCGGAGCTGTTGGCATATAGCCAGTCATCGTCAATGGCAGAGGCTGAACACTTGTACCAATGGATGAAGGAGGTCGTCGAGCCGTTTACAATATTCCAGCTATACTTGAGTGGGTCTAGCTGGATGTTGGATCCATCTAGGCACTGTGTCATTCCCGTGAAAACATTTGTTCGTTGTATATGGACTTTGTGTCCGGAGGGAGTCTCTTGCGCTCTCTGCCGGATCTACTCGTTAGCATGGCATAGCGACTCTCTTGGAAGTTTCTTGGTGTGTTGTATAACACACGACGGGGAAGGACGAAATCTGTCACTTGACTAAGCTGAGGGGTCTGTAAACTGGATATCAGAGGAATGGGGCTGGCTGCATTGACTTGCATTTTCTTTAAACATCCCGACTTCTAACGTCCAAAGAAGGCAGAGTAAAATTAATTCCTGTTAGCACGTGAAAGGCAAGAAGAGCTTGGCAAACGTCTTCTTTAAGATGCTGCGAAAAGACCTTGACATTATGATATTTTATACCAGCTTTTGAAGATGCAGTTTTTTGCCTAAAGTATAGACGATTCTCAGTAATGTATAGAAGAGGAAGAATGAAAAAGGGTCAGTGTCGTCTGTAACAAAACATGTATCTAGACGTTGTATGCCATGATAACGAGTAGATCCGGCAAACTTGCAAGTTCACTCTCACCAAGAGACTCTTCCCGACAGAAAGTCTATGGGTGTCACATAAAACGTGTAAAAATGTAGTCGTTCACGGAATGACACACTGCCTAGATGGATCTTTCATCCAGCTAGACCCACTCAAGTATGGCTGGAAGATTGAAGACGGTTTGACGACATCTTTTCGCCCATTTGGTACAAGGGTGCAGCTCTGCCAAATGACGATAAGCTGGCTCACTTGTCAACAGCTTACGCATCACCGACACAATCTACGTCTGTCAATACGCCGTAATCTGCTGGCGTACTAGATAAGTGGGTATGAACTAATTGATGACTTAGACGAGAAATCAGGAGACGATGACTGGCCGTCTAGTGAAGAAAGTTCAGATGATCAGAAGGGACCACATTCCTAAAAAACTTACATGAACTTCAATTTAAAGTAAGCAAGTATGGACATTGGTCTAAGCATAAAGGCGTATAATTGTATGCATTGGTATGGTGAACGATACCTTTTTAATACGCTACATATTTAACCTAAGTACTGTACATGTGTGTATTATATCTCACAATATGTCAAACAAATTGATTTTCATGGCAGTAATACCGGGTGTCTCAAAAATAGATCCCTCAAAGTGCCCATTATTTTGACGAAGAGAAAAGAGTAAACCATACAAATTAATACACATATGAAAAGTGTATTTCGTAAGGTTTCCGACACCGAAAAAATCATTCAAAAAACCACACATATCGGCCGAGATATGGCCGCTGCCCTGTCTTTCACTTGACTGCTTCTAAGACGGATGCAGGCTCGCGTTCTCTTTTCCATTTCAATAATCGACTTCTTATCATTCTCGTCCGTCGGATGCTTGCAAAGGCGGCGGTTATTCTGTTGCGAAGATCCCCAGATTTGAATTCTCTAGACTTCGCCCTATTGGGAACATTAAAGAGTGAAGTGTATGCACAGGAACCACCAGCAAACCTGCCAGAACTTCGCAATAGAATAACCGCTGCCTTTGCAAGCACCCAACGCGTGACGGACAAGAATGATTAGAAGTCGATTCTTGAAATGGAAAAGAGAGCGCAAGCCTCCATCTGTTTTCATGGTATTAAAGGATTTCTAATAGTTTTAAACTAACCTTTTCAAAAGAATGCGCTTGGAGAATGTGTATTGTCTAAAGACATCTAAAACAGCAACAATTTGTGGATAAAATGAAAAAGTGGTTCAAATTTTCAATCGCTCATAACTCGGTCAATATGTATCCTTTTGAAAAGATTTTTTGGTGTAGGAAACCTAATGAAATGCACTTTTCAGATGTGTAATAATTTGTATGGTTTACTTTTTCTCTTCGTGAAATAGAGGACGCTTTGAGGGTTCTCTTTTATGAGACACCCAGTATTTAAACTGTTTGGCATATGACAGCTTTGCAAGGAAATTAAAAGGGTTTTCGTCACCTTGTAACGTGGTTAAGCTCTAAATCTAATGTCATTGAAACTATTTGGTGGATATTACGACAATTTTGACATTATGACAGCCGTTTTTTTTTAATTTTTGAAAATTGTTTAAATCACGTTTTCTTGCGAAAAACATCGAGATACACAACAAATATATACCAAACGTAATGGAAATTCATTCTTTAAGACAATCTATAGCAGCTATTTCGAATTTGGACATTTTTTTAAAAAATAGAAGCCATTTTGGATTTCAAAGTTGTATAAAACCCCCATGTAGTGCCAAACCAAATATAAACAGGCACATAATATACCCCAATAGCTAAAATATATCCAAAATGTAATAGCAATCCTTTTTGAAGGCCATTTGCAAAATCCAGCACATGACAGCCATTTTGAATTTTGACATTTTGTCAAGTGGCAGCCATTTTGGATTTCGAAAGTCATTTTAATGACCCTATAATGCCCGACATTGTTATGGGCACCAGAAATGCAAATATTGGTCAAGATGTACAAAACGGGATAAAATTAACTTTTTCGGCAGTCATTTTGAAATTTGAGCATAGGGCAGCCATTTAGATTTTAACAGTTATCTCAATCACTTTGGCAACGCCAAAACCTAACCATAGACACCAAAAATATCACAATCGGTCACTGTATACCAAGTTTGTATTTTTCTTCACCCCTCTCCCCGAACCGCCCGGGGACCCTTTGGAACACGTTTTTTTAATAAATCGGCCGGCGCCATCGTGTTCATATGGAAAAATTCAAGTCTAGACAAAACACTATCTACAAAATGACACCATTTCCCAGCTGCTCGTGGCTGTGGGGGCGCTTATCATTGCAGACGGTGAAAGTAATTGTGCATTTTGGGTGGAAAATACCATTTTGGCACAGAGGTAGTCTTGATCTGCTTTAACAAATCTGGTCTAGGGGCCAAATTAATTTCCTGTCCAATATGGCCGCCATTTTTCAAATGGCCGCCACCCTATTAAAAAGGCATTAATTACACTTTGCAAATATGTGGCTTGTAACTTTATATATAAGGTAGATAAGACTTTGTTTAAGTTTTTAATCATATTCTGTTATTTCACCCAAATCGTAGTTTTAATATTATAAATTAAATTCAAAAGATTTGGCGGTCACTTATTGGGTGCCTCAAATTCAAGATGGCTGCCGCGCACAGGGAAAAAGCTGCTTACTTTGATGTGCAAACCATGGGTTGGTCGTTGATTTTCTAAAACTTGGGCCCTCAACATATCTAAACCTACATTTTATTGTTGTAAATGCCAATGTACAAGATATCACAATGCTGCATATTAAAAATGGCCCGCTAACTGTAACCTTGATATGTTAAAGGTACTATTGATTATATGTGTCATGGTAAGAATCTTTCATCAACATTCTAAAACAATTGGTGTCCTTTGGTATAGTTACACATTTTACATTTTGTCTTTGCGTTGTATCACAATAAACAATATGGCTGCCATGTTCAAAATGGCTGCCACTATACATTTAATAACATGCTTCATATGTCTGCTGATTTTTTTGTCAGTTGTACCTCACAGGTCTATGTGCCATTCTAACTACCAGGTAATCTTTATGTGCCTGCCTGGGTGCTGTCATGTTAATTTATAAGGACTATATCATATTCAAAATAGCTGGCTACTGTCACTCTGTAGCTTTAATACGAGTTATTAATTCATGGTTTACAATGGCCAAAATACCAGAAAAATGGATGTGTCTGTAAGCCACTTACTGTTAAAATTACCAAGTATATTTGCTTGTTTTCATCAATCATATTCCCATTTCTTTTCCTCATTCATTTCTTCATTTTGGTTAAACTTGTAGAACCCTCCATTCCTATATGTGATGGCATGCTTCCCTTCATAGTTTTAAGATTCTAGCTAGCGGTAGTTTTTGTTCTGGTAGTGGATATGGTGTAATAATCGATACTAACAATCTAACCCAATGCACACATGAAGAGCAGGCTTCTAACTTCATGTAGCCAATGTGCTGCTGCTCAAGGATACCAAGGGTCATGCTGGCTTAACTGTGGATACGACGTTGTGATTTGTTTTTCTGTAAGCCTTGTTCGGCCAGTCCAACCTCACTGAACTCTGGATAGCATTTGGTACATGAATGGAGGAATCGCAGATTCACACCACACATACTATTTATTGCCCCAGACCTAGGACAAGAGTAACTTCGTTCTCCCTCTGTCTGATGTTTCACACCTTCATCACCGCTTCACAAAGGAAAGAACACCTCATGGGAAGCAAGCACAATCTTCCCTGAGTTGTAAACTTTTGCAAACCTGAAGAACTCCTCCTTAAGAAGACATACCTTGAAAAGAACTAAGGCGCCACAATAGAAAGATTTGTGACCTCATTGTCACAGAAACAAGATCATTGAGTTCCTTCCACCTATCTCATATACACTGTATCAACACTCCAACACGAGCAGCATATCAGGCAGGACAATTGCTGGGGCACAAGCGTTTGTCTGCGAGCTCCAGAGCTACCAATCCAGCGGACTGGGGTCGCAAAATTGCAGCTTCACAGTCCTGTATGGGCAACCTTGCCAGAGGCATAAAAAGCATACATAGCCAGGTCAAAACACTGCTGAATGTGGCTGTAATTTAAATAGAGATGTTTTGTGGGTACAATAGCTGCTTCACTGATTCTGCACGGTCCTGTGTATGTTCAATTGTTACGGCGGGCCAACATTGGGCAACAAAGAGATGTTTCCATTGTCGGTGGTGCTGTTCTACAATTACCATGTAGTGTCCTGATCTGCGTTCCAGAGAGCCCCACCTCTGCAAGGCAACCTTGGATTCCGATCTGGTTCTGAATCTGTTGAGACACGATCGCCATTTTGTTATTCAGCAAGCCCCATGAGGAGTCAGCTCCGCGGGTGGTGATGTCACCAGGTTCATGCCAATAGATGCCTACTTGGCTGGATCAGTTTGATATAGCAAGTCTTTTTTCCCCAAGGCTACTCTCTTAAATTCCTTTGAGACTGTTTCAAGGTGTTGGACTTTGCTTGACGAATCTCTCTCTGGATTTAAGGCGGTTTTTGGCAGGGCGTGGTCTCTGTCCAGACATAAGGTGTTTCACATTAGATATTTGGCAGCTACGCTCTTGCATGCTCCTACAAACATGCAAACCGATGTGTTGGTGGAGCAATTCCTGCCTAGGATGTATAATTGTCCGTTGACATTCTGTGATAAGCTGGAAGGAGGTTTTAATGCTGGCTCAAGCTTCTTGGCATGGGTTGACCCGGCCATACAGGGTTAGCATACCCTGCACATAAGTATTAGCAGGAACAGTGCCTCGATCTTAGGGTATGTGGGCCGGCGGCACGCCCATCTTGTGCCAGTTAGTTAGTTCAAGATGTGTATTGCGTGAACATAATTTACTCTTCTTTTCATGATGTGGGTCGAGAGTGCGTCCAATTAACGTCCCTAGTTAGACAGAATTTCACAGTGCTCTAGGGCCTCCATACCATGTTAATTTAAGCTGACATTTGGCTTCACGGTTGCCGTAGAATGGAAGTACATATCTGTTTCTTGAATGGATTTTGCACACGAGCGCTCTAAACCAACTGAGCTATCAATACTGGGTGTAGAGAGCTCGATAGATATAAATCTATATGTGTTGTAGGTTCGAAATGTCCA
Organism: Ophioderma brevispina; assembly: GCA_023653785.1. Taxonomy (NCBI): domain Eukaryota; kingdom Metazoa; phylum Echinodermata; class Ophiuroidea; order Amphilepidida; family Ophiodermatidae; genus Ophioderma; species Ophioderma brevispina. The sequence goes on from JAMKCH010027048.1 coordinate 143,010, forward strand.
TTGCTTTCCTAGGTTTCTAGTAATACGGAGGTCGCCGGTTCGAAGCCGGCCTGGCGCACATGGTTTTTTTTTCAACACTTGTGTGCGCTGGCTATCTTCTCCAGGGCAGATTAATAATATCCATCCGTGTCTTCCTGTAGAACTAGTAGTTAAAAATTCAAAACAATTAAATTGTATATGTACATATACCGTTTTGATGCTATCCCGCTAGAAAAGCGATGGACACCTTTCGCACCTAACACCTAAGATTATCATCTATCGCTCCTCTACCAACCTAGTCTTGATAGCTCAGTTGGTTTAGAGTCGCCGTGCTATTGACATACGGAGGTTGCCATTTCGAATCCGGCCAGGTGCACAAGTTTTTTTTTAACACTTGTGTGCGCTGGCGTATCTCCAGAGAAGTAATACATATCATCCTGTTTACACTGGAGAACTAAGTAATTAAATTCAACCTGGTTGGGTTGTACCCTTTTGCTACTGTGGAGGTTTTTGTTTGATACCTTCGACTCGAAGCTTCGGATGGTAGACCATTCTTGTCTTGGGTTATGGTCATATCGGTGATTCAATTAAGGTGTGCCTGGTTTTGCATCCTTTCCTCTGACCTTGCCCACCTTTAGCATTGTTTGAACTGAGAAGACGGCTTCAAACATGGTGGACTACCCTTGATATCCTTTAGCACATTCCTTGGAAAGGACTGGTATGTATTCCTGGCAGTCTATTCACTAGTTGGGTAATTTGTCATAGTTATGGAGTTTTGTTGGTCTTACTGACTGCAGCATTTACTTAGATTAGTGGAACAGATTCAGAACATCTTGCTATACAGGTTAGAGATGTTTTGCTCACAATACTATATAGATCAGATTGTAACCTCAAAAATCTCCAATGCTCACTATAAAAATGTAGCGCAATAATTAGGGTCGGTAAGGGATGTAAGATGTGACTGTCAACCAATCTTCCACAGCTTGTCCGTCTTTCTTAATTTCATTGTAGCCCCATGGGTACTGTGGCTGTTGAAATCGCCATAAAGAAATGCGGTTAGTGGAATTCCGAAATTGGAATTGAGGGTGCTGAAATGCTACTGATGGAGGTTTGTAGACTGGTATAACTACGACAGAGCCGAGCTCAATGTGAGGACTTCGGTGTTGTCAGCAGATATTGCGGTTGCTTCCGCAAAGGGGTCTGTTTTCACACATAGAGAACTTCCAAACTGTCGATGTTGGTCTCTCCTCACCATGGCAAGGAATTTAATGGCAAGTGATTTAGTAAGACTTGCTACACATTAAGCTACCAAGTATTCTGCAGAGTCACTCTCTTTGGGTGGTGGTAATATGGCATCATTTTGAATTTGGCCCGTAGAAGTGCCCGTATAGGAATTCGTTGCCCTGCATCAGTTTAAACAAATCACAAGGTCTAGAGGCCGCAGGGAAATCAGAGCTTTTGCTTGTGTAACAATTTGTCCTGTGCCCTGTGATTTTGGACCGATTGCTGGGGTAATGAATCAAATTCTACACCACCAGGATGTACATTTTACAGGCTGTGTATAATATAACCACAGAGCCAACAATACAAATCAATAAGGTATTTATTTTTAATGAAAAAAAAAACATATTCAAGTAGGCACAGAGGAATCATACAAGGCGTAAGTGACACTCTAAAAGTAGTGGCCATTCGATGTTTGGCAGCCATCTATGGCAAAATATAATGGAAATAAGCATTTAACACAGACATTATTGGTTTCCCTTAATTTCTGTAATTCCCTTCCTTGATGGAGTTTATAATCAGATAAGAAAACATTCCTTTCTTGATAAATCAAGGATAAGCCCTTAAAGACAACTTAGCCTCCATTTTGGATTTTCGCCGCCTTTTGGATTCAAGTCTTATTGTTTGTATTCGTAAAGGTGATGTGAATTCTATCTTATTAAACTGCACATGGTTCAATAACACCTTTTGGATGACTAATAATGGCCGTCAGTGTCCTCAATTACGAAGCCCAGGCTTCCAATCCATTGTAGGATAGAGATCAGCGGCCAATCCTCATTCAATATAGCAACTCACGCAAAAACATTCATAAGATGAAATGACGCAATTACAGAGGGCAAACCACAAACCAATTAGATATAGGACAATGTCGAAACCACTGATCTCTTGATACAATGGATTGGAAACCTGGGCTTCTGTAATGAGGCACTGACGGCCATTAATTGGTCATCCATAAAAGAGCCCAAAAGAGCGACATAACAGGACTACAGGAACAATGCCAATTCATTGAGCTCACTGTATTTGCGCGTATGGATGGCATGTCTCTAAATCGTGCACCGGGATCAATCTTCTGTTAAACAGGTGTCTCTGGGTGGGATGCTATTGTGTCGGTATAATTCGTAGACCAAGATGTCAGCCCGTTGCTACATTCATTAATATACAAGTATGTTGGTAGCCAATCCATTGTATAGAGATCAGTGGTTCCGAAAACGAAAGTCGGCAATTCAGAAATACGCCCTACAGTTGGGAGTCCAGTGCTTCAGTTCATATTACGACTCGTGCTCATCGTTATTCATACCCAAAAAAATCAGAAATAACCCGTACTGTGGAGTGATTCTTCAGCTCCGATGGTTGAAATAAGAAAATATTGCTTTCAAGGTATCAAAAATCTGGTTGTTTTTTTTGTCAGGATTAACTTTTATATGTGTTAAATCAATCAAGACGTCAAAAATTTGGGATATGGATTTCTGGCCACCACCGCCAAAGGTGTCACCATCACTGAATGTTACGCCCTCTACGCTTACGGGTGAGGGATGCAGCGAATATAAAAATCCTTTTTTTAAATTTAAAGGAGGAAAGGGCGTGCAACATAGAAATTTCCAATTGAAAAAGTTATGAATATGGTTATACTTATAGGATATAGCAGGTTAATTTCCACAATAAACCACCTCATGGGTCTTCGGAGGTCGGAGAGAAATAGATATGTCTATTCAGCTCCGATGTTTGAAATAAGAAAATTATGCTTACAAACGTATCAAAAATCTGATTTTTCGTCAGGAGTTGACTTTTATGTGTTAAATCAATTCATGACGACATAAAATTGGGATCTCTTGGCCACCACCACCGCCAAGGTGTACGATCATCTGAATGCACGCCATCTGCGCCTTATACGAGTGAAGGATTGAGCGAATAATAAAAAAATCCTTTTAAAATGGAAAGGGCGTGCAAAAATAGAATTCAATTGAAAGGTTATGATATGGTTATATTATAGGGCTATAGCAGTTAGATTTACACAATAAACATATCATGATCTTCGGATTGGCGGAGAGAAATAGATAATGTCTCTCTAATAATCAAGGCATTTTGGATATAAACGATTCACGACACTATCAGTAAATCCACCCGAAGAGTAAACATAATTTTTACTTGCAGGCAATGACTTATAAAGTGAAGAATATCTGTAGAATTCTCTTATAAGTTATTTTTCTAGCGATAAAATGATTAGAAAAGGAAGGAAAACAACAGTGTCCAAAGATAGGAATCTCCTCCATTTACGTGTTGTCGTAAGTGTCGTACGGACAGTAATGACTAAAATACCCAATTTTGTCCTTATTAGGTTGCTTTTGGTCCTATAACTTGTGGGGTATATTAGCATAACTAAAATTGTTACGAAAATGCCAAAATCTGATTTTGGATGATTTTTTTTTTCGATTTTATGGTTGAGCAAATCACTGATAGTGCCTTCAATTCAAATTCATACAACTTTTTAAACATTTCTAAACCTTAAAAAAAAACCCATATATTGTAAATAAAAGGACATATAATAAGGGTAGCTATTGAAATTGCCCAGACTGGTCTATAATCATCTTACTTTACCCTTCACAGACCATTTGGCTAGTTCCTCTTTTGCTCGCCCTTTCCTTTTTAAAGGAATTGTTTTTATTAGTACACCGCCAACTGCAAGCTGAGCCCGATGTCAAGCAGTTTAACATCCGTTGATTCAATACACTCATATAAACCGGAGGGTCGTCGAGTGCCAATTGTGTAAAACACGTATTTCAATACGAATAAATCGCAATCTCATCATAGTGCGCAGTTCACACTCCATAGAAAAACATTTAAACAATTTGGCACTCGCCAGTGGTGACCGTTAACAATCAAGCTTAGGAAACGTTTTCTGCAATTTCCGCTCATATCGCCTTGTATTTCTACTTTATTGAACGTACCTTTTTTTAAATGCACTTTCAGGTTTTCGTAAGGCTATCTATGAGTTATAAAGGTTTAATGCCGCTAAAAATTTCAACAATCTATCCATAAACTATCACACGTGTAGATTTTAGAGGACACAAAGAGCACGTCCTCGTCTGTTATTCATACAAAAAATCAGTAATAACCCTTAAAGTGGAGTTGATTCTTTAGCTCCAACAGTCATGTCAGTTTTGGAATAAGAAAATATTCCTTGACAACATATACAAATTTCAGAATTTTTAGGTCCAGATTTCGTTTTGACGTGTTAAATCAAATGGCCAATTGTCTTAAATTTGGAATTTCTTGGCCCTCTATAGATTCATGTTTTTCTAGTGGTTACCGTCGTGTTTTTAGTGTACCGCGACGGTAAGCAAGTGTGATAAGTGTGATCGCTTTTTATTTCTAGTATTTTGGACATTAATATCTTTTTGTCAATGTACGTTCAGGTTTTCGCAAGGCCTATCTTATTGAGCGTAAAATTGCACATCATTTCATTAGCTATCACACATGTAGATTTTAGAGGATATAACACGGGTAACGAATATTTTCGGGCAACACTTATATTGAAGTAGGTCAAAACCCAGGCGAATAGAGTGGGTAGCGCCAGTATGCCACCCCGCCAAAAAAATATATACACGGCCCTAACACAAATAACGACTGCGAACTTGTCTAAGCCAAACCTTATTATACACTAAAAAAAAGAAACATTTTGGGGTGCTGGGCACCAATGTATGCCCCGCAATTGCAGAATTATTACATCCAAAAATAAAGCCAAGAATTGAGAGATTAAATAACATTTCCACCACAATTGCTTGTGCTAGGTGACTTGACTGAAAAACGGATTATGGTATAAATAGCGGTATATCGTAAGTATTGATTCAAGATCCCACTTATTTTTTTCAAGTTAATGATCACTGTAGTACCTTAATAGTCGACCCTCCTAACCTGAAAGGTCAGCTGCCAGAATTTGTCAATTTTTCTGAATATGCATGATATAGTACCTGAGTATTAACACGCACTGTTGGCCAGTTAGCCCAACTGGTAGCTGATATTTGACCCCATTATAACCCAGGAATAGAACCTTGTACAGATACATATAAATTTGTATAAAAACACTGAAACATACCATGTACCTCACTGTATCATCATTTTACTTTCACCTAAAAAATATATGCTGGGTTTGCATAAATTATTTATGTTCATGTTCATTTTTTTTGTCACAACCATTAAGTAAATTTAGCACTGTTCATCATTTCCATTGTCCTGAAAATTGTAATATGACCAAGGCTCTGCATGCTTCAATACAGCAAATCTCCTTGTCTGTCAAGTTATTTCACATCTATAGCCCCGCGCTCCCGCGTGGGGCAATGAGTCTGCATGCCTGTATGTCTGTTCGGTTTGGCATTTGTTATGCTTGAAATATGGGGCTAGCTAGTATTGGGTGTGAAAGTTAGGGGAGGACAGGCAAAGTTTGTTCTCAGGTTTCAGTCCAAAAGGTCCAAAGTCATCTAGAGGTCAATTAGTCAATTTCATCGGCTCAGCATTTCGTTAGGCTTTGACAGATGGGGCTGATACTTGGCATGAAACTAGGGGAGGACAGTTGACGTTTTTTACAGGGTTTTGAGTGATCAAAAGGTCAAAGGTCATTTAGAGGTGAATTTGAGGTCAATTTCGCGTTTTAGAAATGCCTGTCTGTCCGCTTCACTATGCATTTTTTGGCGCTTATATTTGGCACGAAGGCAGGAGAGGACAGTCTGAAAGTTTTTTGCGTAGAAATGCCTAGATCACAAAATTGGTAAAAGGGCCACGGGACCTGAGCACAGAAACAAATCTGAGGTCAAAGGCACCATAGGTCAAGGTCTACATATGTTACGGGCAACACAGGGGAAAATACAGGTTATTACTAAAAAATGAGATCTGTCTGTCCGGATCAGCGTTTTGTTATGCTTTGAACTAATGGGGGTGATATTTGGCATGAAGGTAGGGGAGGGCAGGGCAGTCATGACCTTGGTTTGGCAGCGGTTCAGAGTCTGACCCAAAAGTCCATGGTCATGTAGCTGTCAATTTCGTGAAATGCCCAAAATGAGACACAAAACAAACTGCGGTTAAAGGTCACACACATAGATCCCAAAGGTCACACAGGGGATTTCCTTATGCTAGACAGATAGGTTACTGATATTTGGCATGCAAAGGTAGGGTAGGGACAGTTGCCGTTTGGTATCAGAGTTTCAGAGTGGCCCAAAAGGTCTAAAGGTCATCTGGAGGTCGATTTGCGTATAAACGCCCTCATGACAACCAATTCGGGTCAAAGGACCGCTGACTGAGCACAAAACAAATATCTGCTGTAAACGGCCCACACACATAGGTCAAGGTTTCACACACGGATGATCCTTATGCTTAGGACACATCGGTACTTGATATTTGGCATGTGAAACGTTGGGTTAGGACCAGTCTGACTTTGTTATCAGAGGTTCAGAGTGACCAAAGGTCGAAGATCATCTAGAGATCGATTTGCGTATAAACGTCATAGGACCACCCAATTCGGTCAAAAGGACCCAGGACCTGAGCACAGAACAAATCGGTTAGTTGAAAGGTAATGTAGAGGTCATCCAGAGGAACATCGATTGAAAAACCTAGAAGAACGCGATTGAAAAAAACAAATTATCAGCGGGTCGATTTTCCAAGACTTTTGATCGATATTTTAAGATTTTCAACCGATAATCCAGAATTTTGATCGAGAAACCTGCTTTATAAGCTCTAACCAAATATACAATAAGTCGATTTATAGAATATTGGATTGACTGTCTGTAATATCAGTGATAAACTTGAAATATCAAACCTTAAAAAGCTGTTTTGTTTTTCGCACCAATACTTCGGGTTGATTCAACTGCTGAAAATTGGAAGATGAATTCGAAAATATTGGAGTATTGCAATAAGCTTGAAATATCTGTCGAAAAATATGTTTCGTAGTTCCAAAACGTGAAAAATATCGCAAGCTACTTTTTATGGTTTTTCCGATTTGAAAAACTTGGAATATTGAGTTAAAAATCTGGATTTTGGTGTTAATTGGGAGATCTGTCAAAAACCTGGTTTATCTCAAATGATACAATAATCGACTAAACCTGTTTTTTTTCGATTGAAATTTGAATGGAAAAAACTTTGGGATTATCGACCGATTGAAATGAGCATATAGGTCGAGAAACCTGGCTTTTCTTGTCAATGTGAGGTAAATCCAAAAGCGTTGTTTCCTATTTAAAAACTTTGATTATCAGACAAATAAACGTTCTGGATATTGGTCGTGAAAGAATCGGAGGGAATTGAACCGTGGACGGTGTAGAGATGGAGGAGTAAGCTGAATCAGTCTTTTCCTCTACCCTTAAGTTTGGATGCACATGGGGATAACAACTGAATCATGTATAGCATTTATCGTTCGAAAATCTCTCCGCGAAAAACGAAGTAGAAGTTGCGGAGAAAGGAGAAGAAAGGGGTGAAGTAAAAATAACGGAGTCGCAGGAGCTTAAAAATAGACGCAGCAGCGGAGGGAGGGACGGATTGGGGAGGCAGGGAGAGCACTTGTGAGACGGGAAGTGTGGTACGTAGGACCCCCTGGAGCGACAACTCCAGCCTCCCCTACCCCCACCCCCCCCCCCCCCCCCCACCACGAAATAAAGAAGGTACCCACACGAATGAGGAAGGCAAGACGAGTAGACCCCCCCCAGCCTACATTTCCGATTTTCGAACGTCGGTAATAAAAATGGGCAGGAGTATATAAGAGTAGCAAGCCGATATACAAGATGGATATTGGTGTTGTTAATTGTTGTGCATTTACCAAATCGTTCCCTTTTCAACAGCAAGTAATAAGGGGGCCAATGGCTGCAAATGAGGAAGGATAAGGGTCGTAGTAGCGATGAGATCACAGAGACGAGGGAAGGAGGAAATAGAGATCCAGCCCCCTTGTGGAGACCAATTGAAAATGGAAATTGGCGTTAATAATAAAAGCGGCTCCGTGGGCTCCATCCTCCAGATCGCGAAGCCGGAACCCCTGCAATGAACGCTTTCCCAAAACACAGTTCATGCACATTGATAGAAACAATTTCAAATTGATAGACGCAACTTGAAATTTGTAGTGTTTCACCTTATAGTGCTTACAGGTAGGTTGCAAAGGAGTGGAAAGTTTCGGGAATTTGTAAACTTCCCCGGAAAACTTTCCGGGAATTTAGAAGGGCCCGGGAAATGGAAATTTTCGGATTTTGGCATCTCCAGGAAATATTAAAAAACCATATAGCTGCCCTTCAAGTATGTACTCGTTTGGTGCTGATATGACACATTAACTACAGGCCAATTAATCACAGGCTTTTAGTTTTCAAGTATAGGCCTAATTTTTCAGATTTTTATCAGATCAGTTATAGGGGCACTCGGACATAAATCGGCCAAACTTGCGACATGTGACGGTCAAATGCGCATTCCCAAGATCACTACCACAAAATAACTTGTAAAGGTCTTCTGCTGGACTATACTGACCATTTTTAACTAAATTTTGTGTTAGGGGGCCTTTGACTTTGCATTTGAACTTGGCAATTTGAAATTTGTAAGTTGTTGTTACTGTGCATTTCTCAGTCAAGATATCTAGTCATTTTGATAGACTTATTCTAGATTGTACCTACACAAGACTCAGCTCACTGTAAATTAAATTAAACTCGCTGGAAGTAGTGGTTCTAAAAAACGGAAAAGACTATTTTGACCATTTTCTACAAAATCTTGTCTACGATTTTAGTCATTTATGTTTGTGTAATTTTAAATTTCAATTTTATGTACTGTATTCATCGCAAAGATATTAACATTAATTTCTACTTCAGTCTGCTTTTAAGGTCCATGGCCCGCTCGCTAATAGCCTCGTCCCCAGGGACCCCAGATTTTACCGGAAGTCGTCAAATTTTGGGTATCAGAAAAATCTACTATTTTTCCCATTTACCACCCTGTGAAATCTTAGGCTAAAGGTTGTTTGGTTTGGATGTTATGAGCGCAAAATTGGCCCCCTTTTTGGTCGACCATATTAGTTTACACACGTACTTCTATGGGGATTGCAAAATCACGTTTTTAGGCTCTCACATCACAACGGGGTTAAAATATCGGCGCGAAACGTTACGATGGGGGTTTTTGGGGTTAGGCCATTCTTCAAGAGGAAAACCCACAAACTTAATCGGGTCCAATCCCCCCTTTAAAATATACTAATCTCCACTTTTTTCTTTTGATCTGGAGCACGGCTGTTTAATGTCATTGGTTTTAATAGCATTGTATACAGTACTTTAATCATTATCTGATAATTGCAAGAAATAACGTGACAAGCTCATGTTTACAAAACCGTTGCAATATGAATCAGGAATTCAAGTAAATTAGACCAAAAAGGTACAACATAGCATCAAGTTCAGCCAATTGGCTTGATTTAGATTTTGGGGAAATATAAATTCAATTTATTTATTTGTAGCCTGCTCAGAGTTATTTTGGGTGATCATATGTAACGTATATGTTTCTCATATGGGTGTAAAGAGTTGGTGGTTAATCATTTTCTCAGTTGTTAAAACATGCTGTTGATTTGATTGTATGTTTTTCTGAAGCATTTCGGCGTAATATCTAAGCTAAAAAAAAGAAGGACTATTTTCGTATCAATTTCAAAAGATTTGAAAAATTACCAATATTTCCGAAATTTCTAAATTCCCGGGTAATCCACGTAATTCCAATTTACTGGAAATTCCGCTCGTGAAATCCGGGAATTTTGCACCCTACTTACAGGTATAATAACGGTATTTATTAAAAGAAAAAATATAGTTGATGGCTTAGGTTTTGTTGAAACAATTACATTTTAAGTGTTCACGGAGAGTTCAGTTTTACTAAGCTGCCGCCTGGGTGGGTACGGAGGGGTGTCCCCCGCCAGCGTAAAGTGCGGGAAACCCTCGCATTGTCACTTTCCAAAAACGCCATTTGTCTGCAAATTGATAGAAAAACAATTTGAACAGTGGTTACTTTATAATTCTTCAAGGTATGTAAACAGTCTTAAAATCTATTGATGGGTTCAGGTATGTTGAATATAAAATGGTATGTAGAGTCATATATCAACCGATGCAGGGGTGGATGGGTGGGCCCCTCCCGCGTTCGCGCCGAAAGAACCCCTGCAATATTCACTTTCCAAAACCCACCCATTTTTTGTGTGCAAATTTGATAGAAACAAATATTGAAAGGTACAAAGTGCAGCTCACTGATATGATATATCGTTGTGGGTCTGCAGAGTGTAGAATCAGCATAAATGCTAGCTGAAGAAAACGGTGTTTGACAGTTTGAGTTACTGATGATGCGTGTTATTCAATATAAAATAAAAGGAAATGGCTATTTTAAGTGGGGTATGATAAAGACATGAATCGTTACTAAAATACCAATAACCACTGTTTTTCTTTTTCAAAATGCACTGAATGTGATTTGACAGTTTGATTCGCTGTGTTCTCAAGGAGTCGAATACGTAATCGACTGCATGAAACCCGTTGATTTCTAATGGGTATGGTGAAGATTCATAGCTAACAAAAAATGTTGTAACCGTAACGGGTGTTTTACTACTAGTTGTAAAATAGATGAGGCCGATGATGCAACATGATAAGAATAACGATTGCAGTGATGATGGTGGCAATAAAGATGAAATAAGGAAACATCCGAGCTTGACGACGACAATGATGCTACTGACGATGATATGATGATTTGTGATTTTGAGTGATGCTGATTTTGATGATTTTGATGCTTTTGTGTTGAGGATGAATGGCCCTAACGCTTCTACAACAACTTCTCAAAGAAATATCATTTTTTTCCTGAAAGGCATTTTTATTAAAATGAATGTTTATTATTTTATTTAGTGGCAGATATCCAAGTTACATCAAATAAACCAAACTTTCACAATATGTTACCCACGTCTACTTGACCCTTTTGGTTTCAAAATTTGACCATTTTTTCGTAGTAGTGCGCATAGTTGACTACTGACCCCGGAAATGACCACGTTTTGGTAGTGTGCTAGCAAATTAAAAAAAGAAACATGTTATTCGCCAGATCGTGCGGGTCCAGCCGCGCATGTTAAGAATTTTGAATCATTAAAATTTCAGTTCGTAAAAAACCTAACGCAAATTTTTGGCGTAAGCCGATTTTTGTTTGTTTTGAAAGTAAGAATTTTTCTTTATTATAGTAACGACCCGCTCTAAATTCACGGAGTTGTTGAGTCTTTGGTGCACATGCCGGCCACCCACAGGCCATTGCAAGGCAAAGTACAAAATTGGTCTAGCGTCGAGCGATACAAACTTGCATCTTTTCTCAAACCAAAATAGCCCGGCATTAAAATCCGGTCCTATAATCCCGCTAGCCACGATAGCGCGCGTAGCGCGGAAATTTTTTGGAAATTCATGGTTTATAGAGTATTGCTCAACGTAGTAAATCTAGTCGTCTTGATTTGTTTTCCGACGAGTGGAGTGCCGACGGCCCCGATCCTCCATTGGTAAGCGTCGGCATAGGCCCTTAGTACAAATCGGGGGGTGGGTGGGGCATTTGATATTGTGTCCCCCCACCCCCAAACTCTTTGGGGGGACATGTCCCCTTTCGTCCCCCACCAGATGACGCCCATGGGTTGATCGATATTCTTGGAATATCTACTAATTGTACAAAAGGCTTGGCCATAAACACCATTCCAGGGCAAGGCAATTTGACACGGTTTCTTTGGTTTTTGGGTCCAATAGTCCTTAAGATACACAAAAGCGAACTTTGCTTGAGATTACTGGGGTTAACGTTTGTTGCGCAAAACTTTTTTGTTGCGCCCACAAATTTCCATTTTCATTTTCTAGTATATACAACAGCAAACTATGTGTGCAAGGGTCGATCTCGTTCAGCTCAATTTGTTGTCGTACGCAGGTACGGTCGTATTGTGTATTATTTTGTTGGTTTATTCTCTCTATATCTAGCT
>JAMKCH010027049.1:0-37229 GCA_023653785.1 Ophioderma brevispina
TTGAGTCAACAATAGGCTGTTTCTTTTGTAAGTACATATTGGCAATCAAATGGCGAATTGCCCCTCTGTTGAAGTCGTTGAGTGTCGTTTATTCTCTTCTGTTTGTTCACATTTTCAGCCTATCTTACACCGATTCTGCGGGGCTCAGGAGGGCTCAGAAAAAACAGTGTGTAATTTTCAAATCTAATATGCCCAAAACTGACATTGTAAATGTAGGTTCAAAAGAAGATATTTTAAAGATCATAAAATAAAAATTCTCTCCTGCAAATTTCATTGCTCTAGGTAAGGCAGGGGCAAAGATCACACCATTTACGTGTCGTCTTGGCACACAGTGCTGACCATTGTTGAATCTTGGCAAACTTTGGCAAATCTTCACTGCGCTAGGGAGTTATCAAGCACATCATATCGGCTGACCGTGGGAAACTCCACGTACACACAGTGTCAGATAGCGTTGATTCAGATTTTTTGTACATTGCGGTACACTGGAGATTGCACAAAATACTTGGCCTATCGTATGATTTACGCACCAAAATATTCCTAACTAAATTGTCCAGTTAGCTGACTAGTTTATAATATAGGTTTATTTTTGGAAAAAGACGAAAAAACATGAAATATACGATCCATACAAGCATTTTTCTTACCTTATCAGCTCTTATCAGCTGGCTCAATTCTCGATTGCTGCTGTCAAGTCATGCCACACACCAGGCTTACAAAAACTAGTGAGCTAAGGGGTCTTTTTTGTCAGGAACCCATTTCTAACATCAGATTGACCACCTGATTCGTTGATTTCAGGTGATGCTCGTTTCAGGCCATTTAGGCCTATTGAGCATTTTCCTCATTCATTGTTTGTGTGTATGTTATATGTATTTTTATGTATGAATGAAATAAATTTTGAATTTTTTTGAATTTAATTGAATTGATTTCGCGATATCCAAGGTACCGCAAAACCATTTTTTCATTCCTTGTTCAAGCTAATCGCACGCGCAGAGCCTTTAACACATGCAGCGTTTGGCTGCTAGGGAGTCCCATGATGTAGCACATGTCTAAGAATAGCCGGCCAATTAGCGATGCAGATACGGAATAGGTGGCGCTGTGTCCCAGCACTAGAGATACTATGGGAGCGTAAATGGTGTGAAGATATGATGGATATGAGCGCATAAAGCATGTGTTTCAATAGGCAGACCATTTTGTATTATATACCTCACATATAGATTCCTCTCATCTGATTGGTTAAAAGTAGAGTCATTTAAATAGCTGGGCCCCTTTTTTCTATCAAGATGACGTCATTATTAACTGTGCCTGGGGCATGGCAAACGATTGATGCCCAGGAAAATAATAGGACAGGGTCTCCAACACCTATTTTCAGACATATAGCAAATGTGGGTGTGTGCCCTCGTCCCCTGTCAAAGCGTTTTGCAAATAGCTTTTAGTTTCTAGGGCATTGTGCCGTTCGGTGAAATCTTTTAACCCATCAGATGAGAAGAATCTATATTCTATATTCTTCAGTATATAAAACAAATTATTGAACTGCTTTCAATAAGTTGGGGGGGCACAGTTAAAATTACAAGCCCTCTCATGACTATGCCGCTCTCAGTTTCAGCATACTCATTTTGATAACTCAAAATAGCCTTGAGGCCTATCAATTTATAACTGTGCCCCTCATATATCATCAATATTTTGTATACGTGCCCCTTACCAGGGATTAGCAGCGAATTTGCTAATCCGAAACAATCGCAAAAAAGCATCAAAAAAATTCATAATATTTTTTATATTTTTGTTACTGGCATGGATATGCGAACATAACCTGTAAGTGGTTGGCTTGGAATCCGTGTATTAAAGACAAGGCAGTACTTTTTATCTGCTTCTGTAATTTCTATACGTGCGTATCAAAATTCCGACTTGAGATCAAAAAGCCTTTCCTGGTGAATATCACAGATTTTCAGCGTGATATTGTGCACCATGATCAATGCAGTTTGACCTCAATCACAAACATTATTGATCTCTGTTTATTTTGCACTGGTGTAAACCACAATAAGCTGTTTAGTGCAGATTTTGAGATGCCATCGCTGTATGTCTATTTTCGGGAGGCGGTATGACAAATTTCCTCAAATACTTCATTTTTTCACTATTTGGTGGTTTGTTTCAACATTAAAGCAGTTATATGGAATTGTACACGCTTATCCCTGATTTATAAGTTTAAAAAATGCATTTCCACATTTTTTTCGATTCTCTCGCATTATCGCTGCTAATCCCTTTAAGGCTGAATCGTTGTCAGGAAAAAACAACAACATTGAGGCTTGCAGAACTAACTCCAGTCACTATTATGTCTGGAATCAAATCTGAGACGCGTCACCCTGCACCGATTGCAGTGAGCATATGCACTAGTAAAAGGAACTTCCCACATCACAGTAGAAGCCCTTCCATACAACCTGTAGCACTGCAGTTGAATAGGCTCTGAAGAAAAAGATTTGCAAATATTCAGAGCTAATAAAATTGTTTCATATTTATCCTCACTTGTAAACCAGGGCACACACTTACCTAAGGTCTTTTATAATAATAGTTGCATAAAAATTAAAATTCAAATTCTGAGGTACAAATTTCAGGGGAAATCCTTTCATATATAAAAAAATAAGCAAATTGTAGATGTATTTTCATTTTGTTTATTTTAAGCCTTTTTTGCAAATCACTTTTGATGATTTGTATTATTAGGACATTAGCAACAACTTAGGCCAAAAAAAAGTAGTTTGTCTCTGGACCCCGCACGGATAGCTTTTAATATCAAAATTTGTGCGTAGCGCTACACGCTGCTGCAATTTTTTTCCCCTTCTCTTTTCTTCTGAATTGCACCGGGCCTGGTCTGATTGATGACATCATAGACTATTGGCTGTGCACTACAGCACACACGAGCTGTCTCTACACAGCCCGTGGCTTTATTTTTACTGTCTGCAGCATGTGATTTCGAAAAGGAAAACAGATTATTTTTGATCTTGGTTTTTTTAATTTCTTAAAAAATATCATGATTGTATGCGTGCGGATCACAAAGAAAGGCGGCGAAGTGCTCAGGAATTGGGCCTTGCACCGATGCGTCCGAAACGGCATTGCTACAGAATTTGGCCACGTCTCTCCTTGATGGAAGCGGCGGCAATGAGGGATGAATTCAATATTCTGCCACCTCATCCTTCAACATGCAGTTTATTCCGTTGAGGCTACCAAATTCATAGGGTGTGGCACAATACTAAATTATTTCCGGCAATGATTTTTTCCAGGCAATCGGGCCCTTTTATCTTCAATGCAGACCTGTTCTCACCAGGTGCGGGATGAGTATGGGAGAGCTGGTTGGCACACCCAGATTGTGATTCATAATTTTGGTAACAGAGGCAGCAGAGCATGCCAAAAAAAAAAAGATCGCATAGAACATAGCCTATTTTCTAAAAAAAAAGAGCATGGCACTTTGCTTTTTTGTCAAAAAGGTGCAGAGACAAACTTCTTTTTTTTTTGGCCTTAGTTAGGGTGTGTAATTTTACTTGACTTGTTTTATGAATTCAAATAAAAACGTTCGTCACGGTAGAAGTTCCTTTTACTAAATTTGCGCAGAGTTCCAGAGTATAGCACGCAACAAAAGCAAAATTGACCTTTGCTGAATTGGCCAATCGTGCAAACCGTCCAACGTATTTACCAGGTCAAGTGCACATGCACTTGTGCATACGCAGTCAATGCACAGCATTTTAATGACGCATCTCCAGACATAATAGTTTAGACTTTACTAGTCTATAGTTAGGGTGTTCAGGTAATTTTTAGAAGTTGTTTTTTTTTCAGCTTTTTATTTTTTTAAATGAAAGATCTTATGCCTACCACGGTCATACAATAGTGATAATAATGAGAATCTTTCACTGAGAGCTGTTTGGGAAAACCAGGAGACCACGCATCCCAGCATGCATACACTCGGCATGACGTATACTGTATTCGATGCATAGTTCCCGGGGGCTCACCCACGTGTCACTCTGATGGGCGTCTGGCTACCCTAGCGCGATTGGTCAAGCGCAGCTTTCTATTGAAAAGCGTGGAGAATATGGAAAATATGGGCGGGACAAAATGTTAAATCGCCCCCGGATATCGACCTCTGGCTTTAAAATGGTAAATGGAAAAAAATTAGGTTAGAGACAGAGCTTTTAATGGTGTATCATATGCCTAGTTCCGGGTTATGGAAGCCATAAATAGAAATCAGTGAATTTTTAATAAAATTTAAAAAAAATACTTTCCCGTTAGGCGACGAAAATAAAAAGCCCGTTTTACGGGCCCGACCGACCTTGATTTTTCAGTTTTGCAGAATTATTTTTTTTTTTAGTTTTTCCAAAAATCATGTAAAATCAGCCTGTTTTTAGCGCAAATTTATAAATTTTGGCAATTTTTTATAAGAAAATTTGTTTGTAAAAGTTTTCATTTTTTCTCTTGGTTTTTCAGATTTGGGGGCTATTTTAGGCCAATTTTGAGCTCCAGAAAAGAAAAAAAAAGAAAAAAATCGCCCGACTCGAAAGGTCCGTTCGCCCGTAAAACAGGGTTTTCTTTTTTTGTCGCCTTATGCTAGAAAGCTGCAATTTCGCTCATAAATACTTTGAAGTGTGTACTAAAACACACTTCACTGGTTTTATCCGGGTGCGATTTGCCAAAGAAAACTGCGAGTGAAGGACAAAAAATGGGGAGTGTAGGGTTTCGCGGTGGTTCTACGCTGGTGAGTGCCTACTTCAAACCATCTAAAAATGTTTTTAATTTGGACTTTCATTTTTTTCGATATCTATATTAGATTTCATACTTTCTGAGTTATGTCATGAAGTTTTTGGAACCATATTGATTGATAATAGCCTCAATAATAGAGCGATTTTAAAAAGTTTATTTTTCGTGATCGCCACTACTTGCATTAGCGGAAATGTGTAAGTGACTGCTCAACGTGTGCAATCGGACACCCTCCCTACTATAGCCGGGAGCGGGCTGACGTCACATCGCGGTGAAAACAAAGGGGAAGCCCACGGAATCCGAATCGCGGTGAAAACAAACTGCTCAAATTGCGTCTTTAGTTTCACTGTGCGAATCCGGTCGATGGGGTCCCTTGAACAAAATATAGAATCAAGTTTAATCTTTTCTTTCTTTTTTAAAAATCAACACAAAAAATATTTTTAAAATCAATCTTTTTAATCTTTTAAAAAAAAAAAAATATAATCTTTTTTATTTTTTTATATATCTTTAGCATCTAGAATAAATAGCCTCCCCTAAATGCTTTTGGAATCCAATCATCTATCTATGAAGCCTAATTTTTTTTCAAAAAAAAAGTATTTTACCTGCTTTTTTTTTCGGTCCACTTTCAATGGAAATCGTCATTTGAACTAGCAGCCGCTGTCGAAAGTGGCTCTAACCGAGTCTTGCCACTTCCTCCCTTTGATGCCTTCTGGGCAAATGCAAGCTAAAATTAAATGCGTATGTAGCGCAGATGCCGCGCGTATCCAGTTTATTGTACTGCAATCATTGATCTCTATCCCACCCCACTTTTACGCGGTTCCATTTAACGCTCAACCAAAACAAATTTATAGTTCCTAATCCCCAGGCTACTCCATCGTAAAGATTTTCGGACTTTTGACCAATCAGAGTAGGCCCATATTGCCATCCGGTGACAAAGTTTTCCCAATAGAAAATGGCTGAGTGCTCTGAAAACCTTGTTTGTTTTTAACCCCTAATTCCCTCGTAAATCGAAGCCCTGCTGCCCCTCCTTTCCAAACATTTAACTCGTTTTTCTAGTAACGGATTTATACTAGCTACTTCGATACAGGTTAGTACGATAAAACTGGATGCATTTTTAAGTGGTTTTTTCGAACCAAAATAACACGAACAGTATTGTTTCTCTACTTTCGTTCACTCGAAGCATGCTTACCTGTTTTATGACAATATACTACGAAATTGCATCTCTCCTCTCTCTCTCCGATAGATGCAAGTACCAAAACCCCCTATTTCTAAAATAGAATCTTCTCTTCGCGACCCGGTGACGTGACGTCACCGCCCCATGTTCGATCGGCCTCCATTCGCGGGTTGCCCGCTTCCCCTCAATAGTGAAACCAGAAGGTTCCCCATCAGTGGGAGGTGGGCGTGATATTGTCATCAAACAGATAAGCATGCCTAGTAGAACGAAACTAGAGCACAATACTGTTCTTGTATAGTTTCATTCACTAAACTGCTTACCTTGAATGGATGACAATATACTACCGAATTGCATCAATTCAGACTAGCACCCGCGAGCCCCGGATGGGGGGCATGGTGCATCCCGCTTCCGAAACATTGCAAGTCGGAAAAGAAAGAAGCAAGGACAAGAGATCACAAGACAAAATCACGGACCAGACCTACTAAAGCCCGCCATTAAAAATGGCTAGCTAATTATGAAAACCCACAAAGGAACTTACCGAAATGTGGTTGAAGACCGTCCGATAACTAATTAGTCTTGACTCTTGTAGATTTTATCTTGCCTTAGTACAGATGTGGCAAAAGCTCCCCTTTGCCTGGCGTGCCCACGTTCTTAAAGTACACAGATGAACGTATTCGCCCTCTTCCAACAGACACTATCACAATGTCAGCTATCAAAACCCCCACTTGTGGATATGCCCAAGAAGAAGAAATCACCCTAGTCGAATGATCCCGAGGATTCCCCTGCGCGGTCATAGCCTTAGATTCCCCAGAACTGAAGACTATCCACCGAGCAACCGTTCGCTTTGGCCGCCGGGCGTGGCGTTTTGTACAAAGGTTAAAAAATAATTGGTTGTTATCCGCTCTAACGCGGTGCCGTCCTGCCGCAAGTAACTTTTTCAAGGGCGGCACTGGACAACCAAACAGAAAACCTGTCCCTCGCTAACACGACTGTGGGAAGCGATATTCAGGGAGGATAGAGAAAGTGGGTTGGAACTACCCAGCGCGACTCGTTCTTACCCAGAAAATCCGGACGAAAGAACACCTTTGCACCAGCATTGGTAAAAACAGTTGAAGACGCTGAGATAGCATGTAACTCGGAGCATCTTTGGTCCTTGTAGCCATGCCGAAGCATACTCGTTTTCAGAGTCAAATTCCTAAGGTGGCGTCCTCCAACGGATCAAAATGAGGCCTGCTCATAAACTCTAATATGGTATTGAGGTCCCATTGAGGAACATGCTGCCTAGGTGGGGGACGTTGGTTAAACATCCCAGTAAGGAGTCGAGCCAATGAGCCATCGGTATTGAGGGACGACACCCTCATCAAAACCCCAAGCAAAAAACGGACCTAATCGCAGATTTGAATTTCGTACTGGATTCAGTCATGGAATTTACGAGTGGAAAATCTGCTACCACCTCTGACCCGGTTGCTCTAGTCGAGAAACATCTCTTTCTCCGCACCCTGGTATTATGGACCACAAACCTGGAGTAAACTCTGCGAGGCGAGTTCCTTCTTCCATGTGAGATGAAGTCAGCAGTCTTTGTGAAAAGCCCGCCTGTTGGTAGCCTGACAAGGGCCAAGCAGTTAACTTCAGGACTCTGGGCGTCGCTTGGGTACTTGATTCCCTGGTCTGCGAAGTAAGTCTGGAATCAGAGGCAGAACCAGTGGACGACCCGCCCAAATCCACCGTCGGCCGAAACCAAAGGTTTGAGGCCAATACGGGGCGATAAGAATCACCTCGCAATTACTCGATTGAGTAGAGAGATCGGTGGAAAAGCGTAAGCCGCTAACCCTGACCAACTGATCGACAGAGCGTCTGCCGTATACGCATTCGGATCCAAGATCGAGTGCAGTATAAACGGTAGTGCTTGTTCGAGGCGTCGCAAATAGATCTATGGAGGTAACAACATCCTGCTGAAGACCGTGCGAACCACCTGCGGTGCTATAGAGCACTCCGTGGGGGCGTTCCTGATACCCCTGGGAGGATCGTCTGCCAGCAGATTGATGGCTCCCGCTATGTGAGTTGCCACAAACCTGAATCTTCGGCACTTCCAGACAGTCCAAGTGAGGAGCGGAGAGTGGAGCAACACAGGATTGATGCTCTTGTTCCTCCTGTTTGTTCAAGTACGCAACCACGGTTTATTTGTCGGACTGAACTAAAATTTTGCGACCCACCAGCCTATCCTCGAACGCTTCCACGGAGTGTTGAACTGCCCAGAGTTCGAGGAGGTTTTTTGGAAAAAAAAAAAAAATTGGTTGACTTTGAGCCTTGACTGTCAGTCTCAAACTCCCAAGCTCTGAGTTCGTCGATGTTACCCCCCAGCCTGTTGTCGACGCGTCTGTCGTGACAACCACACTATCGGCGGAGAGGAAAGGTGATTCCCACCATATATTGCTGGGAAGAGTCCACGATCGAAGCTCGCTTCCTGACAAACTGTGTCAGAGGAACTAGCTTTGACAGAGGATCGTTGCTGGGGCTGTAGTGAGCCAACAATTGAACCTGTGGCTCGCATATGGAAACGGCACATTGGAACCAAGTCCACCAAGCTGGCCATGAGACCCAGCAACTTGAGCCAAGCACCGCCGGAGCCTGAACCTGACGTAACATAAGCTCGGCGCAGGCTACAGCGTTGTTGACTCTCTTTGGAGTGGGAGAGGCCAGACCCTCGTTGAAGATCTAACACAGCTCCCAATACTGATGTTTCTGTGAAGGAAAAGATGCAATTTCTGAACTTCACGAGAAAACCCAGTGACTGACCACCTTAACGTAAAACATCACTGCTCTAGAGTTTCCTCCCAGAACGGGCGTAATCAGCCATTCGTCCGGTAGACGCAGATTATGTAACCTCTGCGTCTCAGGTACGCCGCCACAGCCCTGGCGAACCTGGTAAAGACCCACAGGGCGTGTGAGAGGCCGAACGCCGCAAGATAACCGTAGCCTGACCGCATACCTAAAAAGTCAGCCATCGCTGATGGGCCTTAGTATCGGAACGTGAAGGTAGGCATCCTTGAGATCGATGGAGGATCCCAACCTCCCTTGGGAAGGCCCTGCATTACTGGGAGACAGAGTTTCCATCCTGAATCTCCGGGGCCTGATGAATTTGTTCAAACGGTGCTTTATGTTGATAATGGGCCCTCCAGTCGCCGGTCTTCTGTGGGAGCCAAGAAGAACGCTGACCAGAAGCCCTCTCTCAACGGAGTTTGGATGGGATAGATAGCCCTTTTCATCAGAAGCTGCTCCGACCTCGTCTATCAACGTTTCCCTCTGAACTCGATAATGAGAAGACGTTGTCCCCCCCCTCCCTGACTACTTTCCCCACCGGAGGTGGAGAGGTAAACCCGATGGAATACCCTTCCCTCACTGTCCGCAACACCACTTGCCTGGGATAATGGTCCTCCCATTCCCCGGCATGTGCTGTTTCAAGCGGCTGCCCACTGGTGGGTATGTCAGTGGGAGCTAGAACCCGAAGGTCTAAGCTCACTGCCGCCAACCCTAGGACTTCTGCTGCTGCTTACCACCCTCATCTTCTTAGAGGGGCGAGCACCAGGTCCACCAGCATGCTTACGTTTCCCCTTTCCCCGCAGATAGGAAGTTTTAGCTGCTTGTTGCAGGGCAGTGTTGAGGTACGGAGACGGAAGAACCCTTAGACGAAATTTAGCCTTAGACTTCTTCTGTCATTCTTCTGGGAGCCGAGGTTGTTGTTAGCAAGGCGTCCACGTCTCCTTCAGCTGTCTCCTCATGTTCAATCTTCTTTGCCCGCTTCTTGACGCAAGCACAGAAGGAAGAACCGAAGTGGTGCTCTGACGTTGAAGAGACAGACCCTCCTCAAGTCATCTAGCTCGGATTTGAAGGTCCGCTTCAGAGAAGCCAGAGCATGCTCCCCGCCTGACTTTCCAAGACGACGAGCCAGAGACATTGGCAAGTCAAGCTGACTACGCACCAGGGAAACAGCACCCCAGCTGCCGACCCTATGTCAGACGAAGGTGCCTCGGCCTCCCCCCACGGGACCTGACCAAATAGTCAGACAGGATCCATTAAAAAGAGGAGGCGCCAAACTCATGAGGGGCGAACACGCCCGTCCAAAGCGGCCAACTGATTCTCCCAAGGGTGAAAGTCGAGGAGGGACAACTGACTTATCCCCTCAGGTGCTTAGCAATGTCCAGGTCCAGTGAGGGGACATGAAAGAACCGTTTGTATTCCTCATCAGACCCCGTAAAGACCGACATCGTGGTGCCTGATAGCCTCAGTCGAGTTGCATCAGACGTGGGCTTATCCTGCTACCATTTAGGCCATGCGTCTTTGAACTGGTGGAATTTTCGTGTTACATCAAAAAGTGACTTTTTTACTTCTCCACAAATGTGCCGATTTTTGTTGACATCATTATTTAGTAACAGTGTATCCTACCATAGGAAAGAGTATACATATTCGTAAAGGTGAATTCACGCCAAGGAATTCAAAAATTGAATTCTTTTTCCATGTATGGTCATGGTTAGGAAGATATTGCTGGCAAAGTGAGAAAAAAAATTATGAAAATTTTTTGAAGTTCATGGAACTATTTTATTTTTGTCCTACACACCCTAACATTAAAAAAAACACCAGTTTTTTTTTTTTTTTTTTTTAATATTTTTGAAAATAATACTTTTAACTATGCTACCCCTACCTCCTATAGTTTTTTTGCGCCAACATGTTTGCGCTATGTTTTCGGAAATGAGAAATGTTCATAACATCTTTAATGATGTTATATTTTTATACTCGAATTGTAACAAAAATATGTTTATTTGTAATTCACCTCAGTATATGATTGATGCAGGATAAACCAATCGAGGATTTACCTATTTAAACAATCAGGCACCTCTTAACTTAATGAAAATATCTGAAGTCATATGGAAAGGAGCACATGAATGTCGCATTCATCTACTACGGACTTCAGAAGATATATCTCTGGTGATTGGGGTCCTCTTGTTCTTTGTAGGTCATTCGACACAGTGACCTTTCCTTGGGCACTATTGCTTCCTTTTGAAGTTTTTCTTATAATAACAACAACCCTCTTTTGTGGTTTTTGTATAGGGTTATAGTAATAACCCTTGATAACTTTTGCACCGGGAAATATGAGTGTCCATATTCTGGAGCATAGGTAGTTTCAGTCAGTTCAATAATGTCATCTGATTTAACTAAATCAGTTTATTTAATTCTTAGTATTAATACATTGTCAAAATGGACATATTATGAATTTCACTAAACAAGTACACATCAACAGCCAAAACAAAATGCTGCAAATTTTGCCGCACAATTTTTAACCCTCAAATCACTATTACTTTAGGATTCTACAAACTAAAAGTTAACTTGTTATAACAGTTTACAATCAATGAATAACAATTGTTCACAGGCCATTGATCAAAATAAAACTTAAAATTAGCTGTATTTCAAACTTTCCAGGGTGATCTTAAGCTATTGGTTTTTTAGCAGCCACTATTTTAAATGGCCGCGTGGGAGCCACGGATCCTCGCTCACAATTTTTCACATAAAATGACCATCACTCTAGAAGTGTACATGGTGTAATCAAACTTTAGCCACCATTTTGAAGAGCTGCTCAATACCTTTAATGTGATATGTATTGTGCTATGTAGAGGGACATCACGATGTGTAAAAAAATGAACCAGAACACAAAAAATCTTGCGCAAGTGTCACGGATCATCAATATTCAGCTCATGAGTCAAAACGCATGGCCTTTACTAAATTATAATAACAACAAACCAACGAGTAGAGACCCACATAGCGCCTTATGCTATTTGGCCTCCCAGCACTTAGAGCAGGCGAAGGACCGAGGGCCGTCCCGAACACGATGTCCCGATGAGAGGACTCCGGCAGCTCTCTCTGGCTCCTCCAAGTCAAAGGCGGTTAAGAGAAGAAGCAACCCGCCGTAAGACCAAAGGAGTATCCAAAGGAACGCCCGTAAGGCGGCTCAATCGGAGCTTGCAACAGAGGAGGGGGTAGGGGTCTTGCCCCGGAGTAGCTGTAGGAGCACCTGCATCTGACTGAGCAACTCCCTTGATGTGACCACCGTCCGAAGGGGGTTCACTGTCAGAGGAGTCCCCTCCTGCGTCAGAAGATCCTGAGGTACAAGAGCTAGACACAGCTGGGGTAGGGCCACTAGAAGCCCCCTAAGTGTACGAGCAGAAGCCGACCCAGCTGAGGTACCTGCATTCCCTTGTGTGCAATCAGCAAGCAGGCAAACTCGTCCTAACCGGGTGAGTTGGGCCTACATTGGCAGCGGGAAGCGGGAGTAGGGAGGGCCATAAGCAGCATACCCAACCAGTAAAGCAGATTGGGAGGCCAACTGAGGCATGTTCCAGACCGACGGTACACCTTGGAAAGGCACACCAGACGGACAGAGATCAACCCCCGTTGCACCCCCGGACGGCACCGATGCACCCCCCTTGTTGCCACAAAGAATGAGGCAACCCGGAGGAGGGTGCATCGGAGCCTGGGCTCTAGCAGTAGGCCAACCTGACCAAGGACCGCCCGAGTAGAGCCCAGCTGTCTACCGCAGCTGGCTGTGTAGGCTGACCCTGTAGGCCTAGCCACCCGATAGGCCCTAGCAACTGAGGGGGCCTGACCGGTAGCCGACCTCCCCAGGCATGCCCAGACCAGCTGCGGAGGGCATAGCACCCTGAGCACTCGACAGCACTCTAGGCGTCATGCTAGGCAGACTAGGCCAGAGGCCTCAACCCCTCCGTGGCCATGGCCACAGAAGGTACGGGCGCCTGAGCCCCAGTAGATACGACAGCAGCTGTTACAGGGGTATAGCCACCGTAGATATCACTTAGCATGCAAGACCAGGGGGGCCTGAACAAAGCCACCATAGAAACTGCACGTGGCCTACAGGAAGAGATGCATACCAAGGGCGGCCATAGCACGCCATCCGAGCAGACACAATGCGACTGTCATGGCCTACCATCCCGCGACCTAGTCGCAGTACTCGCCCTTAACAACCGGGCCTTGCTGGGAAACCAAACCAGGAACGACTCCCAGTTGATCACCCTGCAAGTTTGGGCTCCAGAAGCTACTGCACCTACGCCTAGCCCGGGTGTATCGCTTCTAGAAGCTACACCAGCTAGCTGGGAAGCCCAAGGGCTCCCTGCAGCAGCTAGCGGTGGTCCCTTCCGTCGATATAGTGGGAACAGACCCACAGAACCAACCAAGAGCCTGCCCCAAGGCCAGCAAGCGAACTAGCCGGGATAGACCCAGCGGTGTGTCGCCAAACCACGACGTGAATCACAGGATTTGGGCGCACCAATCCACCCGAAGAAAAACCTTCGACGCTACAGTTAGCCCCAAAGGGCTGCCACAGAAGTCAGGCCGGAGCCCCCAAAGACCTACCCGCCACACCACTGGACGACCCAGTAGTGGTAGCATGAAGAACCCGGGTTAGTGTTAGTAGATTAAGACACAGAGACATCAAGGCTAGGTCCCCGCGGACAGAGACCTAGCAGAAGACCACCTCTCAAGCGCATCAAAATGAGACTCAGAAAGCACGACACAGAAAGACTAGAGCACCGGGTGTGGAGAACATTCCCGGTTTGAACAAGACAAGAGGGATGAGGGTCCCACCCGGCCACAAGGGAACGGCACTCTTTGACAGAACAAGGCCGGGAAGACATGATGTGGCGTCCAGCGGTGAAGCAGGGATAGCGCCGCAGTCTACAAAAACTAATGAGATGGTAAGTGGACTACTCTCTACAAAAAAAGATAGGGGACAAACTAATTTTGTAGAGATAAAGGAATCCTAACGATTGACAGAAAAAAAACACTAAGTAATTTCAAAATTAACGATCTAAAGCCAGAAGCTATAGCAAAATAAAGATCGTTAAACTCAATCGATGCTGAATAGAGATAGTGAATGATTACTCAAGGACTCCCACCTTACAATAGTACTTGAATAAAAAGGGCTGCCAGGGATCGGGGATAATGAAAAATCAATAGGCCATTGATCGAGGGCAACCAACACACATAAAACTACTGCAAAAATAACAGCACAGGACTCATGTTAGTACTAAATAGACAAACTAGATTTTACGTTTAGATATGGTTAGAAACACCAATTTATGATACAGTTTTACTTTTTTTTTTAAAGACGCTATAGTCAATTAGAATGAAGGTTCCACAGTCCAATCCTCGGCGGGTAATCGTACAGAAAGCGGCGAAGAAAATGAATTTCCCGATGCACGCACGGGAAAAACAAGGGTAAAATCTAAAAATTATAAAACGAAAAACGTCGCGAAAAATACAGGGATAAAAATGTCTAAGTTATATGATAAAATAATCATAATAAAATTTATAAAAGGCATTTAAATGGTCCTCGCTACACAGTAGATAACGCGACTTGTATAAATACTACCGTTAATTAAGGTCGATACATACAATTCGGAACTGGTTTCACACACGTCTGCATCAGTCGGAAGCAAAACGAGAATGGAGGGCCCGATCGAAACATGGCGGCCGGTTGACGTCAAGTCACCGGGTCGGAAGATTCTATTTTTATAAAAAATAGGGGTGTTTTGCGCTTGCATCTATCGGAGAGAGATGACAATTCGTAGACAATGTCATCAATTCAAGGTAAGTCTAGTGAATGAAACTCGATGTTTTCACCATTTTTCAAAAATTGTGCTCACCTTGTTTTACCTCATAATTTCTCATAAATCGAATGCCCTGCCCTCCTTCCAACGATTTAACCTTGTGGAAAAGATTAAAGCGGCACTGGCACATTTTCACAAAATATGAAATGTCTTCAATTTGCCCTCAAATGGTAGTCTAGGCCATAGGAAGAACAGAGATATATTTACACATAAAAAATAACATACCCCAAAACAGATAGGAGATTGATAATGATATGAGGAATATAAAAGACATAGGTAATTTGAGGGCCAACTTTTAAGTTTTACATAACTTTAATCAACAAATGTGTGTTATTGCATGAATATTTGACTCGTACCAATGATACACAAAACCAAAAGGTCATAGACCAATCAAACAGTTTGCATAGCGTGGGAAAAATCCGGTTCTTGTGCTGAATTTCGCGTCGCCGTAAAGTATAAAAAGTCGTTCTGTTTACCATAAGGAAGCTGATTTGGTCTTATCTTGCGGGGGGGGCTTGTGTATATAAAAGGCCTTACAACCATGCAAAAATATCGATTTTGAAAAATCTTGAGGGCGCATATTTTTCAAATGTGCCAGTGTCTCTTTAACGGATGTACCGTAGATCCTCTAATAAACGCCCCGGGGGCGTTGCATTTTCAAAAGGAGGGGTTATTTGAGGTCATTTGTTCCATTATAATTTACATTAAAAAAAACATCGGCAGACCATTTGCAGAGCTGCAAATTTTAAAATTACCTTTCAAGTACTCAGAAATCCGTCTTTGAGGTCCCGTATTTGAGGTCCCTTTTTCGCAAATATGACGCACGAATGCCGGCAGATGCTGTGCCAAAATAATGTACGATTCGCGGGATGATCGTGGGACCTACTGTCTCCCACTGAGTTAGTATAAATTTGTCGCATGCAAACTCCAGCGATCATGCAGTAGCAAAAGCAGCGATCACATTAAGGGAACGCACATTACCAATCCATTAGCATTTGAGTGTAATCATTCCTCTTTAAAAAACATTGCTTTCTGGCTGATTTATTTCTTACTACCACTAATTGTACTCTTAAAATACACTTTCCCTAGTGCACAATGGTACCATAGGAAATGTGATCGCAACAGCGGAAAATAATGCCGCCCGAAACGCTGTGAAACTACCTTTGATTGGTGGTACGACTTGAATAGTATTTTGTTTTTACAAGAGCTCAATCAAACAAAGGATTCCGATGTCATTACCGAACCAAGGTCAAAGGATATGGGTATTATTTATGTCATTGGGTATTGGGTAATAGTATATTACTGCAGATGTTTATCAATTCAGGTTTATATTATTATTTGCTCTCTTAAATCAATATTTTAGGGGAACGTCGGCAATTCTACTTCTGTATTTGAACTTCCAAACAGATTACAAAATATTAGAATATCCCTACAGTAAAAGGTTGGCAGCTCATCCTCTATGGCAATGTACCGTGATCTTCAGAAAATAGGATAACAAAAACTGCTTGTCCTTTCTACTATATGGAGAGCACACAGACGAAAGTCGCTGATATTTTACCGCTATCTATAGCTTTAATGTATCATTGCACACTGTGGCATTAAAAGATGCAGTTTGCAAATTCTACACTTATCAAAAGGGATCTGTGCTTGTAATAGCAGGTATTGTTGTAGTGTGGACCAATTGGTGAGTTTCAGGCAGAACTACTTCGGCAATGAAAAACATGGGGGGCGTTTATTGGGGTTTTATGTTCCTGTAAAGTGTGGGGGCGTGATTAGAGGGAATACGGTATTAAATTGTCGGCTAGCTTAAATTGATGGAAAATACATTTTTTGATCGTGGGACCCCAAAAGATAGGATCGCCGTTCACTGCACATCGTTAGACACTATGGGGCAGCGCGCATGCGAATTACGCACGTTGGGGGTCATGCCGTTTCCATGCAAATTTGTTGAATGAACTCCCGGATGTCGCTCAGGCTAGTAGAGTAGGGTGTCCAGGGTTGATTTTCCAGAAGTTGTTTTTTTTCCAGCTTTTTATTTGTAATGAAAGACCTTGTCAAAGAACAAATTGACACCAAATTTATTCGAAAATGGCAAGCGGTTTGGAGTTATGGCCAATTTTAAGGTGTGCTCAAAATCGTATTTTTCGTCTTGTCTTTGGTAATAAAAAATGTTAAAAAATGTAAAAAAGGCCGTAATTGAGGATTATGATGTACTAAAAATTCACTTCAGATCTGGTTATGATGAATCGGTTATTTGAGTTCTACTTGTTCTGATTTTAAAATCCAAGTTGTATGAAGAGTGGACAATCGTTTGGAGTATATACAAGGCTTCGAATTGCCCAAGTATGCTATTTTGGTACCCACAATGCATTGCGCCTATATGGTCCCAGCGGGGAAATTCAGACTGTAAAACCCTATTGAGTTATTACAGAAAATACACAATTTATATGGACCGTTTGAAATGCCATTGATATTAATTATATCAAGCAGTGATTGAAACTGAATGTGAAAATGAGGTATATTAGTTCATTATTAGTGTTAAAGATTTCCTGAAAAAAAAAGTACGAACGTCTTCAAGCTTCGTGATTTGCATATTAATTACCATATTAGTTTTAGGAATGAAATAGAGCCAACATTATGGATTATAAAGTGGTGTATATTGGCGGGGTTTTTGCTTAACAAGTACTTCAAGCATAGAAAATGACAAAAGTAGTTCTTACTGTCTAAATGATAAGTACTAATGTTTCACCCAATTCCCATCGATATGGGGGTATTCATTTTATATGGGGAAATGACAAATAAACCAATGATAATTAACATACATGTACGAACCAAACCATTAGGAGGGGAAGTCAGCATTGTTTGCTTTAGCAAGAAATTCCTAGTTTTGATATAAACATTACTATGGTTGTCCTACTAAACGCCCCTGCTCTAATAAAAGACCCCATACGATTGGGATAAACCAATTCAAGAAAATGGTAAGATACCTTAAGCACATATTAATGGCCTGGGTGTCGTAATCCGTACATAATTGTGTTTGCACAGTTTTGTAACAGTTTAATTCGTACAAAACTTTTGGGGGACTCGGGAGGTGCGAAAAAACAGGTCCCCCTGCTCGTTTCGTTGTTTATTGGTAATCAATGAAATTAAGCAAGTTTGTGTAAGGTGATTTTGGAAGGATTTTTGACTTTCCAGTTTGACTGTAATAAAACGCCTCCTTTTGAAACAGTTGCACCGCCCCCGGGGCGTTCTTAGGAAACAAGACGGTATCATGATAATAAAACCAAAACTAACAGGCATAATGAAAGACTTAAATTATATCAAAAGAACACAGGTTCTTCCCTGCCATTGCGCAATGCAAAAACCACTTGGGGATTTCACCATGTTTATTTAGGTCTTTAAATTCCCTGCTCTTGAAAAAATGTGAATGCAAAAAATAGAGTGGGCAAAGGGGGTTTACAATGGATATGTAAAGCGTCAAATGAATCAAAATGGTTTGGTTTATTTTTGTTGGTGTTTTTTTTACTTATGTTAACAATGTAAGGTTGAATTAAAAAAATTGGACCTTGAGAAGTTTAATAGCATGAAGTAGGGCATACAGAATGAAGACGAGTCATCATATAAAACGGATGATGAGATCTTGGCTAGGGCACCATGCAAAAAGTAAAGGGAGGGCAGGTCTTTAACGACACTACCCGTGCTTGAAAATATTTGAAATTGGCAGGAAGAGCTTCAAAGTGAAGGTAAGTTTGCGAGAATTCTCAGTAAGTTAAGTTTACCCTTTCAGCTGTTAGAATTGAAGAAAAGGAAGAAACGGCAGCAGTGTTCCAAGATCAGATTCTCCATTTAAATAAGTGTTTGTAGTAAGGTACGTGGACAGTCATGACTAAAAATCTCAGATTCGTTTAGGTGCCTTTGTTCTATCATTTGCCCAGGGTTGTTAGGATACCTGTACTGTTGCATACATGAAAAAATCTGATTTTTGATGATTTTTTCGATGTGTGATTTAGCAAATCATGATAGTTCTTTAAGGGTGTGTGTGTTGGGTGTGTGGGTATGCAACATGATGGTGTTGCGTGTGATTGTGTTCGACATTTGGTCCCTGGTTGGTTTATGGGTGATTTTTTTTTTCTGTATGGGTGCATTGGGTGTGTAAGCAGGAAAGGGGAAATAGTGATTGAGCTGTGTGCATGGGGGTGTGCAGGAGGATGTGGAAGTATGCAGGGGTGTGCATAAGTCTAGTATGTGCATGGGCATGTGTTGTAAATAAAAAAATGTTACACTCATATCCAGCCGACGTCATCAAACAGCAGCACATTACAGATTTTATAGTCTTGCATCAAACAAGTTTGCAGGCAGAAATAGGACAAAATACATGTAAATTGCAATGGAGAAGATTTAGAATATCACTGATATCTAAGGAATATCAGATTGAAAGACAATTATTATTAACACTAGCGCTAAAAAAAATTTATTTTTACTGCGCAAAAATATTGAAACCGCTTTGAAAACAAATGAAATAACAAAACGTCGGCAACGGGACGTAAGGCCTACCGTCTGCAACGCCCGACAGGCATACCATGCAATGATTGTTACGTGACCTGTACTACGTGAGTGATAAGATATACCAGGCAGGCGTTAATGCCGTACACATGACTTGCAAGCAAAAGTCGTCAATTTTATCTGAATTTCACCCTATATTTTCAGGTCAAGACACTTCAAACAATTAATATTCATATAAATATGGCTACCACGGTCATACAATAGTGGATAATAATGAGAATCTTCAATGAGCGCTGTTTGGGGAAACTACGAGACCACGCATCCAATCATGCATACACTCGGCATGACGTAGCATGTATTCGATGCATAGTTCCCGGGGGTTCACCCATGTGTCACTCTCATGGGATATGGGCAAAACTAGCGTATGGGCCAAGCGCAGCTTTCGATTGAAAAGTGTGGGGAATGTATGGAAAATATGGCGGGGGACAAATGTTAAAATCGCTCCCCGGCGATCAACCTCTGAAATCAAAATGGTCATAGAAAAAATTTAGCATAGACAGGTTTCTAACGTATATGACATGCCTGTTGCGGGTTATGGAAGCCATAATAGAAATCAGTGAATTTTAATAACAATTTAAAAAAATACTTTCCCGTTAGAGAGAAAGATGCAAAGGCGGGAGAAAGTACGTCTGACCCTTCCCCCCCCCTCTTACCCCACCCCCGACCTCCCTCGTCCCCACCCACCCTCCCCCCGTCCCAACCCAATGTCCCCATGTCCCTTACCCTTTCGACCTACCCCTACCCTTCCATACCCCACTCCCTCCATTCCCTCGCGTTTCTTCGTTCTCAAGTGTGTACTAATAATTATAAAATACAAAAGGTGACATCATTGTTTTATCCGGGTGCGATTGTGAAGAAAAATGCAAGTGAAGGACAAACACGGGGGACATGCACCAGCGGGTAGGTTGCGAGGTTAGTACTGGTCGTACTCCGCGGTGAGTGCCGGACTTCAAACATCCCAAAAATGTTTTTAATTTGGACTTTGGTCATTGTTTCGATATATCTGTATTAGCTTTCCCCAACATCCTTTCTGAGTTATATCGTGAAGTTTTTGGAACCATATTGATTGCAGGCTGCGACAATTAAGGTGCCCGATGCCCGGGGCAACATTTTCTTGTTCGGGCAATAAGAATACTAACCCATGCCCCCTGGGCAAGCTAAATGAAGGTGATGAAGCGGTGGTAATACAACAGCCTGTACTCACATACAATGTTAAAACATCACTTAATCATCAATGGTCTTCAAGACCTTTATGCTATTCGGGGTAGGAATAATCACAGGTCGCAGAGACATCTTCAATCTCAAAGTTGATGCCTTTTTTCTGAGCATTCTTGCGCTCTTGTAATATGACTATTTTCTTACAGAAAATCTAGGTGAAATAGCTGACTATATTGCTTGTGTTTGGGCACGTTTGGGCAGAGGTTTACGAGTGAGGTGCCCGATATCGGGGCCAACTCCCAAAAAAAGGGATAATGTCGCAGTCTGGGATAATTAGCCTCAATAATAGAGCGATTTAAAAAGTGTTTTTGTTGTGATTCGCCACATTGCAATTAGCGCAAATGGTAAGTGATGATATAGGACGTGTGTTTGACCCCGGACACCCCTTAAGTATAGTCGCCGAACAATTAATGTTTGACAACAGACATGTGTGATGTTTGAATGGCGTGTGCGCCTGTTACACGGGCGATTGCGTTGTCTATTTTTTATTGGTAGTTTACGCGATGTTATACAGCAAGGACGCACGCACAAATGTAGTAGATTGTTCGAATCAGTTCAAACACTTATTACTCAGAGTATAGAGGTGTTTTTCCGACACATTTTTTTTTTTTTGAAACCTTACAAATTTGGTGGATCACTGTAATAAGAGTGGGGGGGGGGTAAAGAGCATCAAAAAGAAAGAAAGCAAATGGTACAAACATCAGCTCAATACAAGAAAAAATATGAGGGAGTTAGCCTATTTTTAGTAGCGCAGGTCAGGTCATGTTTTGTCTGGAAAACATTGGTAGCCACGGCCCATGTTAAAATTAACTTCAAACACATATACTGAAGGTATTCTGGCTTGCTGATAAGAAAACGTGAATGGAAAGGAATCCTTGCAGAAAGGTACTGTTGTAGGTGGAATCAAATAATGAAAGAAAATATGAATTTATTACACAATATCGTAGTCTAGCAAATTGAAAAAGAAATCTTGTGGAATAGTGATGCTTGGTCGTGTGAACTCCCGTATTAAATTAAAAAGGGGGAAAAAATAATGAAAACTGAAATTATTACATTCGAGTACAAAATATATCAACAAAATTCATGAGGAATGGACGGATAATACTATTACTACATAATACGGATGTGATGCCAGTTATCCAGCTGCAAGATTTGCCCGTACAGCACCACAGACAGATGCATAATTGTTCAGAAAATCTCAGCCCGCATCTTCCCGCAATCACAAAGTGCAATGAAACTTTGCCAAAACATTATTAGAAATGTCCATTTTATCATATAAACTTACTGTAAAATTACTGTGATGGGGTCTGTATGTGAAATTCTTAACTTATGTTGACTCGAAAAAACAACAAGAAAATACGACAAAATGTTGGTACAAATAAAAACTTCAACGTAACTCAAAAAGTATACACAAAGATGGGAGTGTTATCATTGGAAGGGCAGGTTTTTTCCTACAAGGTCCTACCAAAATCGATGAGGTTGGGTCAGGGGTGGTTACAGAGATACAGCCCACAAGTCCATTGCCAACCGGGAAGCATCCTTGCGAAATGGGACGTCAAACATGTCTGCAGGGACAAATTGCTCCCTACGTACCACTGATTTTCAAAGCAATTTTAAAAGTAGAAGGAAGAAGAAAGCAGGTTTTCACCAGGAATTTAAATTATTTTGAAAGTTAATATCTTTACTTGCAGAAAGAAAAATGAAGAAGGTTATTTAGAGACTAGCAAAGGGAGAAAACAGAAGTTTTGAGGGGCCATAATTCACAACAAACAGCTACGGAAATGGAAATCGCCATTTGGGTTAGTAAAAGGAACTTATACCGTGATGAACGTTTTAATTGGGCTACTCCGCAATCACGGTTGAGAACACTCCGTATACAAGAACGTGGCAGTGCAGGAGTGTAAAATGAAGGCTGCGGAAGCAAACGCAAAAAAGGTTTCGAAAGATTCGCCGTTTTCGGAGCGAATAAAAATTGTTTAATATAATCATCGTTAGTAAACAAGGCACACACTTCACCTCAGAAGGGCTTATCATATTAGACTGCATGAACTTCATAATGTTTAATTCTGAGATACAAATTAAGGGGAAATCCTTCCACATATAATTGTATAGTACCACAACAGTGACCATGCACAGCGAGTGTAGGGTTTCGCGGTAGTACTACGCTGGTGAGTGCCGACTTCAAACCATCCAAAAATGTTTTTAATTTGGACTTTGGTCATTTTTTTCGATATCTATATTAGATTTCATCCTTTCCGAGTTATATCATGAAGTTTTTGGAACCATATTGATAATAGCAGGCTGCGACAATTAGGTTGCCCGATTGCCCGGGGCAATCATTTTCTTGTTCGGGCAATCAGAATTCACATAAGCACTGCCCCTTCGGGCAAGCTTAAATTGAAGGTGAAGCTGTAATACAAGCCTGCTACTCACATACACATGTAAAACACCACTTAATCATCAATGTCTTCAGACCTTTTATGCTATTCTGGGTCATGAATAATCCTCAGTCTCAGAGACATCTTCAAGCTCAAAGTTGATGCATTTTTCTGAGCATTCTTGCGCTCTTTGTAATATTGACTTATTTTTCTTACAGAATTAGGTGAAAATAGCATGACTTATATTGCTTGTGTTTTCGGGCAAGTTTGGGCAAGAGGTTTTACGAGTGAGGTTGCCCGATCGGGCAACTCCAAAAAACGGGAATTGTCGCAGCCTGGATAATAGCCTCAATAATAGAGCGATTTTAAAAAGTGTATTTTTTGTGATCGCCACTACTTGCATTAGCGCAAATGTGTAAGTGATGACTCGGACGTGTGTTTGCCCCGGACACCCTAAAGTATAGTCGCCGTAACAATTCAATTGTTTGACATACATGACATGTTATGATGTTTGAACTGGCGTGTGTGACCTGTACACGGGCGTATTGCGTGTCTATTTTAATTGTTATTTTTACGCGCTGTCTACAACAATGCGACCTTCACGCACACATGTAGTAGATTGTTCGAATCAGTTCAAACAATTATTACTCAGAGTATAAGTAGGTTGTCCGACCAAATTTTTTTTTTTTTTGAACCCTTACAAATTTGGTATCACTGTAAAGAGCATTAAAAAAGAAAGCAAATGGTACAAAAATCAGCTCAATACAAGAAAATATGAGGGAGTTATGCCTATTTTAGTAGCGCAGGTCGTGTTTTCTTGTCTGTACAACATTTCGTAGCCACGGCCCACTGTTAAAATTAACTTCACACACATAATATCTGAAGGTATCTGATGCTGATAAGAAAAGTGAATGTAAAGAATTCCATTTTCCATGAATGGGTAATGTTGTATGGTGGAAATAAAATAATGAAAGAAAATATGAATATTTATTACACAATATCGTAGTCTAGCAAATTGAAAAAGAAATTCTTGTGAATAGTGATGCTGTAGTGTGATCCTCCCGTATTAAATTAAAAAGGGGAAAAAATAATGAACTTTCATAATTATTACATTTTCGAAGTACAAAATATATCACAAAATGTCATGACGGATGGACGGATAATACTATTACTACATAATACGGATCGTGATGCCAGTGATCCAGCTGCAAGATTTTGCCCGTACAGCACCACAGACAGCATGCATCATTGTTCAGAAAATCTCAGCCCGCATCTTCCCGCAATCACAAAGTGCAATGAAACTTTGCAAACTTATGTAGAAATGTCCATTTTATCATATAAACTTACTGTAAAATTACTGTAATGGGGTCTGTATGTGAAATTTCTTACCTTATTGACTCGAAAAAAAACAAGAAAATACGACAAATTTTGGTCCAAATAAAAACTTCAACGTAACTCAAATAGTATACATCAAAGCATGGGAAGCTTGTTATCATTGGAAAGGGCAGGTTTTTTCCTACAAGGTCATACCAAAATCGATGAGGTTGGGTCAGGGGTTACAGATTACAGCCCACAATTCCATTCGCAACCGGAAGCATCCTTGCGAAAAATGGCGACCGTCAACATCGTCTGCAGACAAATTTGCTCCGTACGTACACTGATTTCAAAGCAATTTTAAACGTAGAAAGCACTGTTTTCACCAGAATTTCAAATATATTTTGAAAGATTAATATCTTTACTTGCAGAAAATTGAATGACAGGTTATTTAGCGGACTAGCAAAGGGATGGAGAAGGAAAACAGCACGTTTTTGAGGGCCATCATCACACACAACACAGATACGGAAATGGAAGCGCCCATTGGTTAGTAAAGGAAACTTCTTACCGTGATGAACGTTTTAATTGGCGTTGACTCGCTCACGCGGTAGAAGCCAGCTTCCGTAGACTAACGTGTAGCAGTGCAATGCAATGAGTTGTAAAATGAATGAGGCTGCGACGCAAAAATGGTTTCGCAAATATCGCCGGTATTTCGAGCTAATAAAAATTGTTTAATAAGTCATCCTCGTTGGTAAAAGCAAGGGCAACACACTACCTCGAAGGTTTTTATCATATTAGGATGATAATGTCATGATTAATTCTGAGATAACACAAATTAAGGGGAAATCCTTCCACATTAATCGTATAGTTCCACAACAGTGACCACAGCAGCGGCAAGATAGCGTTCCATACTTCAAAATCGTGTGAAAGCAAAATTGATAGATGTATATTGTGCTTATTTCTAGCATTTTTTGCCAACGTCACTGTTGATGATTTGTTTTATAAGGACCGTTTAGCAGCGACTTGAACTTGGGTGAGTATGTTTTTTCTTTTTTTTTTTGTATTTCTTGAAGTTGTTAGCAACCCGACAACTTTAGCATAGTGTTGGGGGTGGATGCTCTTGAGGACACCGACACTTCCGGTTTGCGCAAAATATTATAAATGACCACTGTCCCCCATTGTCTTCCGTGAGTGGATTTATGAATGTGACTAATCACCATAATACATTACTATCATCCCATGCGAAAGTTCTTTGAAGTTCCTTGATTCCCCGATGGCTTGTTGTTGGTTGCCAATCTCGGCAGTTTATTTTTAAGATTAAACGATCGTATGTTGTCTCGTTGAAGTTGAAGAGTTGGATCGATCGGAATTCGATACAGCGGCCAAGATGTCGGCAAGATGTGTAGTCTGGCACTAGGTTCTTATCGTTATTAGCTCCTTTTGCCCACGTGAAGGTCCAAATGTGAAAGTACATACACACACCATGCAAGAGGTTCGCCCACGCGCCGCATGACTGATTTACGAAGTACGAAAATGACCTCGATGCCAGTGTCATATATCATAGACCCTTACCCGATGTTTTACGGTTCTATCATTAACTTAGTAATGAACAATTCGTTAACCACAGCAATTTCAAAACAAAGCAGCCAAAGAGGGAGGAAAACAGCTTAACTGTAATAGGAGGGCGGATAATTTGTTTTCAACAACGTAGTTTTTCCTTTACTGTTGTTAACCCCTCTTTACATCAACTATGAAGTATTCTGCGAAGATCAAAATAAATAGGTGGTAACGGTAAAACATACGCAATACTGGGGTTTGTTTTGTGTGATTGGTGGCCCCCGAGTGAAACTCATGCACCACAGGAGCCTAAACGCTTTGTACAATTAAAACGAGGCGCAGCCGATACACCCCAGCTGCGTGTGTCGAACTGCATGAAGTAGCAGGGTGCAAAGAGGAGAGAGGAGGAGAGAGGGATGCAGAGGAGAGAGAGGGGCGGAAGATAGAGGAGAGAGAGAGAGGAGATAGGTTATAGATATTATATATAGATATATTATAATAAATATATAAAGATATATATATTAGATATATTACTATTAATATATATATATATTCTATATTAATATAATAGTAATATATAGTATATATTTATAGGCCGATGCGGTTTAACCTCGCCGAATTTTTAGTCACACACCCAATTTTGTATATTGCGACACGTTTTTATTTCCTTCAAATGATCAATCTTCAAACTTTACCCCCACCACAATTAAAGTAGACATTTTCTGAAAGAAATGAACAAGGAACGACAAGGAATCCAAAAAACACTCAGAAAACATGTGCAGGTGTAAGGTTTAATGCATTACATTTATTTAATGAATGGCAAAATGTCAACTGAAAGTGACCTATGGTTAGAATGTCACAAAAAAACTTATGGGTTTTACACCTATATCTGATTTGATGTTATTTTCTTGAGCTGAGACTTAGGTTCCTTTCCAGCAAATATATAATTGTAGGGGGGTTATCACTCACAAAAAATGATAGACTTTTTTCAAAAAATTACCAAAATAAAACATGCATTTTTTGTCGCAACTTCAATAGACTTTTCATACCATCCTCGCCCCGGGTTTTTGGTCATATGTCAATATAAGTGTGTTTCTCCTTTAGAATAACTGTCTCATTGTTGAAATGTTTAAATGGTTTGCACAAGTCCACTGAATGAGCAAAGAGAGCAATGATGAGCCGGCATTGTAACTGAAAGATGTTTTAGGATAAAATTGCAAAATGTAATGCACATCCTAATTGTCAACCATAAATTGAAAAAACTTTTTCTTCATGTCCATACACTGTACAGCTATATTAACACAGATTTATGTAGTAAGAGTTCATTACAGTAGTCATGACCATCTTAAGAAGATTTGAATGGTTTTTGTGTTTCTCACATTGCAATGGCACACAATCGGTATAGTCTGAATGTGACAAAGTAAATCTGTGGCGAGATTTTAATAATTTCATCCAAAATACAAGATACCATCCTTTGGTATGATAGCATAGCTTTTGTAATTTGGGTTTGTACTGATGAGGATTGCCTGCCTGTTTGTTGCTCATAATAATACCCTGTGATTAACCTTTGTGCCCTGTGGATATTGGTTTTGGTGACCGAATTCATCAACTGTATTTTCTAGTTTTAAACTATTTTGACCATCGATGTAACATGAAGCACAAAGAAATCATATAATGCCTTTGCATCTGGTCTTATAGCTATTATGGTATTTATCATTTACAATAAGGTTTCAGTGCTCGTGGGTTGATTCATAAAATAATACTTGGACTGAAATGGATTTCTTACTGTTATTATTATTATTTTAAATTATGTAGCCTATTGGTCTTGGAGAACATACTAGTGGGCCTATCAAGCCGTCAGCAGTGTATTAATTTAGTATTTTACAATATAACATAAAAATAATCTGTCAGCTCTATAATTTGGTACCACATTTGTTGAAAAACATTGATTTTTAAAGAAATATCAACCATAATTTGCACTTTCAAGGCACTAAAAAAAAAAAAAATTTATTACATTTCCCATGAGATTGTACATAGCGGCACCGCTTCCCTCATGCACCGCTTCCTCCACCACCCCCGACTTTGTCAATTGAATTGAAGTGCCATTTCTGCCTATGTTCAAGATACCTCAATGAAACGTTCCATACTTAATAATTAATGTTTCAGCTTCATTTGATACCAAATTTACTGCATATTTTAAATACTTCCAAAAGATTCATTAAAAACTCTAAACGACCACAGTGAAAAATGTGACCTCCCCACCCTATTTGGGTGTCCGATCAAAACGTGTGTCCTATAATAATATCTATATATCTAATATCAATATATATAATATATAATATATATCTCCATATATACTCTATTATAAATACTTATAGTATAATAGAAACCAAATCCAAGTTAAGGTTTAACATCCAATCAAAAGTCAAAAAAGGAATACGCCATCAAAAACAAACCCTCTAAGGGGAAGACATGTATAACATTGGTTTAAGACTTGAAATATTCTACTTCTAGTCTTCAGTACTTGTTTCGTAGGGGCCGAAGCCTCACTCCTCAGAGACTCAAATGCAGAATGAGATACATTTACCTACCCACCAGTGGAATATCATGCCCAAACATAAACAAGTGAAAAAAGGATTACAATAATCACCAATTAGAAATCAAGACAATAGTACATGTAGAGCCCCCCCCTTTGATAATTAGACTTAAGCTCATAATAGTACCTAACCTTTATAATTACCTAAGCTCATAATAGGTAATACACAAAAGAATGTCAATTGAGGGAGTCAATTGGTGACTTCCTGGAAGAAAATCAATTGTTAATTAATTTGTGATTACCTAAATGTTTCGTCTATGGCGACAATCCTCACAAGTTCCGTTCCTTTTGTTAAGGGATGAACATATTAGGTTTGAAAATGATGAATATTTCTCTTCTGTGCACAGGTTGCATTTGTTGCTCGAAGTTGAGTACGGTTTCCCTTGCTTAACAATTTTCCACTTTTAGAATAAGGTACATTTTTGTCCTTTCAATAATTTCCAGATATATTCACAAGAGTTTGTCGAGTGTCTATGTTGTTTATGTTTGAAGCTTGAAGTATGTCCTGCTATCGCGGACTTAAATGCGTTTTCTGGTGAGTCCGATATAGTGTTTTCTTCCACCATGTTGTCCTGTCTTGTCACAGTGGCTTGGTAAATTATGCCTCTAGTGAGACATTCCCGTTTTCAAGATGACACTCTTGTTTTAACCGGCAGTTGCAATTGCTTTGAATATCATTTTTGTTTTTGGAGGCAGCAGACTTGGTGATTGTAGATCCATTATGCGTTGATATAATATTTCCTATGTTTGGGCATACCATAGTAACTATTTTGATCGTATTCTGTTTAGCCAATTTATTGGAGTATATGGCCTGTGAGGGAAACATTTTGTCCAGAAGGGAAAGAATTATTTCTACCGATGTTGGTTGCACATTTTGACTGTAGGGGATTGAACCAAGTTATTTTCCTTGTCCGTTTTCGTGGAGTTTTTGCTGTTTTGGTTGTTTTTCAGTTTCATTACTTGAGTTTGTAAATCATATCCACTCTTATGGAGGGCCTCCTGGTATGGCGGTGATCATGATTGAATATTCTTCTTCTCATTTGAAGGAAATGTTAGAGAGTCTTTTGTTTATACTCTCGGGAACATTCCTCAGAATCGATGGTGGATGATTGCTCTCTTTTGAACATATAGAGGCATATTGTTCGGTTCGATGTACGGCTTGTATGATCCGGATGTTAGGTCTAGAGAATACTCGAAAGTTCACAACTTTCTTTGTTGTAGCTTCAATTGTGACTGAAGATTATTTCTAGCAAGAATGGAGCATATTTCCTTTTTGAATTAGTTTCAGAACATACCAGGAAAACAGGAATACCTCAAAGTTTGATTAACAAGACGAAACTTTCCATACGCAAACCTAAATGGAGAAATTCTTTTTCTTAACTCCGACACCAAAAGCTGAAACAAAAGAGACATATGGCTCAGTCAACTAAATCTCCCCACGATCCCCTAACTGAAGAATTTGAGATGGCTTAACTTCACAATCGTCCAAAACATCGAGTTCCAACCCCGCAATAATCAGTTCCAGAAGCAACTGCACAATGACTCACTAACAAACACAAGAAAATAACAAAGTCTAACGTCCCTGCGACCAAACCACCACTTTTACAAAGTTTGAGCCAAAGGAATATAGCAACCCTATGGAAAAGAACATCACCAGGAATACAAAAAAGCTCCTGAATCATCTATCGCGAACAACACCAGTAGCGACAAGAATATACCTCAATTTAAGACCCAGCGACCGTATTTACAACCACAGACACAGGCAAGCTTTCATAACTCTCAAGGATCATAAACCACACTGCATAATAAGGCAACTTGTCCGTCTATCAAACCCCTTGCAAGCCCGAAATCGGCAAAATCAGCAAGCAAATCCTAGAGATAATAAACTCCAAAAGCATCAAAGCTACAAAGTTCATCATGGAAGAACACAGATGAATGTTTATAGGCGGGTTTATAGTGTCAGCGACACAACACACGCCAGTGCTCCTTTAGTTGTTCGAACGTTGTGACTTTTATCCTTCCTCTCTGAAGATTTTAAAAGAATCACTCTTCTTGCCTCCACCTATGCACCATTCAGAGGAGGCAATTGAAATCATTTTTAAATGCAAAGAATCCATGCTCTTTAAAAGGGCTCCATTGCTAAAGCAAGACAACCCAGATTTTGACGTCACAATGGGAAGTTATGATGGCGCGGAAACAGTGTCAACTGATCGGCCTACCTTACTCTCCCATTAAACAATCTCGATATCAACGTTGGACTTTACAGGGACGATGGCCTCGCCATATGCCAGAAAACACCACCACAGACTGAACTAATCAAAAAGGAATATGCTCCATATTTGCTAGTCACAATTGAAGCTAACAAGAAAGTGTGTTTGACTTTCTTGATATTTCTCTAGACCTAACATCCGGAGCCTACAAGTCCGTCATGAAACCGAACAATTATCCTCTATATGTTCACAAAGAGAGCAATCATCCACCATCCGTTCTGAATGAATGGTTTCCCGATAGTATAAACAACAACTCTCTAACATTTCCTCACATTAGACCATATTCAATCAATGCATCACACCCCCCCCCGCCATAGACCAGGATGCCCTCCATAAGAGTGGATATGATTACAACTCAAGTAAAACCCTCAGAACAACCAAAACAAGAAAAACTCCAACAGAAAACGGACAAGGGAAAATAACTTGGTTCACTCCCCCCTACAGTCAAAATGTCGCAACCAACATCGTAGAAAATTTCCTTTCACCTTCTGGACAATTTTTCCCTCACGGCCATATACTCCATAAATTGCTAAACAGAAATACGATCAAAATTGAAGTTACTCTTGTATTGCCGAACATAGGCAATATTATATCAACGCATAATGGATCTACAATCACCAAAATCTGCTGCTCCAAAACCAAATGAATATTTCAAAAAAACAATTGCAACTGGCCGTGTTAAACAAGAGTGTCCTCTTGAAAAGGAATGTCTCACTAGAGGCATAATTTACCAAGCCACTGTGACAAGACCAGGACAACATGGTGAAGACCTTTATATCGGACCACAGAAACAGCTTTAGTCGCGATATGCAGACATACTTCAAGCTTCAAACATAAACAACATAGGAACTCGACAACTCTTAGTGAATATATCTGGAAATTAAAGGACAAAAATGTACCTTATCTACACAAGTGAAAATTGTAAAGCAAAGGGAAACCGTACTCAACTTCGAGCAAAAATGCAACTGGGACAGAGAGAAATATTTCCATCATTTTTCAAACCTAATAGTCATCCCTTAAACAAAGGAAGCGAACTTGTGTTGCTTTGTCGCTAGACGGAAACATTACTGGTTATCACAAATAATTAACATTGAATTTGCTTTTCTTCCTCATGGAATTCACCATTGACTTCCCTCAATTGACATTCTTTTGTGTATTAACTATTATGTAGCTTTAGGTATTATAAAGTTTTATGGTACTATTATGAGCTTACGTCTAATTATCAGTCTACATGTACTATGTCTTGTTTCAATTGTAGTTATGTAATCCTTTTTTCACTTGTTATTCATGTTTGGGTCATGATATCCCCTGGTCTGGTGGTAAGGTAAATTTTATCCATCTGCATTTGGTCTCTGATGAGTGAGGGCTTCGGCCTTACGGAAACGTACTTTTAAGCCGTTATTAAGTAGAATATTTCAGTCTTAAACCAATATAATATAATATATATATATATATAATATATCATATATTATCTATATTAT
This sequence comes from Ophioderma brevispina, assembly GCA_023653785.1. NCBI lineage: Eukaryota > Metazoa > Echinodermata > Ophiuroidea > Amphilepidida > Ophiodermatidae > Ophioderma > Ophioderma brevispina. The sequence goes on from JAMKCH010027049.1 coordinate 31,958, forward strand.
ATATATATATATATATTATATATATATATAACAAATTTCAAAGTATAGACCTCGGGACGTCAACGATCTATATTTACGAGGTGGTTCGAGAGGGGGAGAGAAACGTAATCTTGTAGAGGGGGAAATGTTGAGGGAAATAGAAATATTTTAAGAGGGGAAGTTCCGCTGAGAATGGTCCCACTGAAAGAGAGAGAAATGGGGGGGTAAGAACAAATATAAGCCTGACGGGGAAGAGAGAGGATGAGGAAGTCAGGCTAGGGAAAAAATAAAGCAAAAGGGAATGTAGTAGAAACTAACAAACCTGGCAAAAAGCGAGAAGGGAAATAACAAGCATAGAAAGACTCGAACGAGCGACGCTGGGGGAAATGTCATTTGTAAGGATCTTTTGGTGCCGATGAGCGTAACTTCTGGAGGGGGTAAAGTTTAGGTGATTAGAGAGGGGAGAGTGGTCATAGAGAAGATGAAATGACAGTCCCGATATATAAATAAATGTATCAAATTAATTCTGAATCTATAGCAAGTGAGAGAGGGAGAGAGAGAGAGAGCGAGTCAATCGCAATCAACCCAAAAACTATCTTCATAATATATCAAGGAAGTATCATTTATTTCACATATTTCACACATATTTGTAAGTCACAATATTTATAATATTTAACAATGAATAACTATAAAATGGCTGTCACAATTTGTTATACATTACGGTCAGCTTCATATGAAAATGAGTATGTGTCATATTTACAATCTGCTGTGAATTTTATACTGATACGACCAGAAAGATCAACCGCATGCCGCCCCGCCGGCGGCGGCATGTGCGGTGAGTTCCTTTGAGTTTTTATTTTTGAGCCGTCACAAAATTGCCAAAAATATTCATTTGAATGCGCGCCGTTAAAATAACTTAGAACTCCAGTTGATGGGTAAACTATTTTAGAACAAATCTATTTTGTTTTTAACATGTTAAGCATTTACAAAACTGAGTATGTTGTTACGTTAGAGAGCATCACCCACCTTTGTGCGTCCTGTGCAAGTATTGGCCAGCCTCCTCGTGGTCTTGGTCGGCGCGGGAATATTGCTCAGCCCAGGCAATATTATTGGTATCAAGGGCCGCTAAATGTACCCACCCATGTACGCTGACATGCTACGCGACGATCGTGCTGCATTTTATTGTAAAGACTTTCACCGGAGCGTTAGTTGAAAATAGACATATATTGTAATATTATATTGTTTTTTAATTACAATGAATTAGGATTTTTCACTATTTCATCATTAAAGTACAATAACTGACTTAATGAGGTGAAAATGAAGCGGATTACTTTGCGTTTAGTGTAGTTTATATGCTGACTTTGGAGCTCCCGACGTGGGCGAAATTATGCAACTGTCACATAAATCATACCACTGATATCCCACAATCCCCCTGTTCTTTTACGCACACGATTTATACATGGAAGTTATGGTGTTATCATTGGTGAATTTTCCTTTGATCATTAAAATGACATTTTTTTTTCGGGAATTGCTTAATATTTTTGACTTCATTCAAGACATTCTACCAGTGTTAATGATTTTCTTTATGATGACCTTGTCTGCTTATCCATAAAATCAAGCTTGAGGATTTTTTAAAATATTGGCTTAGCAGTTGTATGGTGAATTCAGTGAATTTGCTGCTAACACGTTTTAAGTACACACTCTTCTGCAAACCTAAAATCGAGCGGTAATAAACGGAAGAGAAAACTTCATTCGATTACAGAATGCGTCTGATTTGCTCGTATGGTTGCATGCGAACTAATTTGGGTGGACGACCTAGTACACACGAGTCTACTGAAATTTCGGGCATGTGCAGACGAGTCATTAATCAATCTTTTTGGCATTTCACATTTACGAATCACCCTCATTGCTAGTAATAACGACATTACATCAGTCAAAATCGTGTAGCACGAATCCCGACAAGAATAGCTCCCAAATTGCCTGCAAAATATTTATGTTCAAGCGAAGAAACAGAATTGCAGGAGAGAAATAACAAGTACAAGTAGGTGCATGCATGATAAATACTGCGGCATTAGGGTTATTTTTCTAGTGTAATTGACTTCCTACGCAGCACTGCGTCGACAGTCCAGAGTCGATACCCTTTATACAGTGCTTTGTTTGCTAACGGCTTTTATGCATTATTGCCTTTACGTCCTGCCGACCACCAATTCAAAAAACGACGTAAAAGGTTCCCTGTCTAGGACGACCTAGACTAAGTTGGCACTTGTCTACGTCGAAGTTTTCGATTTTGAAACCCTGACATTTGGGAAGCGATACAGCCAAACAATCTTATTTCTTAATGCAGAAGTTGGCAATACCATTAATCATACATAACCCTTAGCTTATGGCTTATTTCGTTACCAATCTCCATCTTGAATTCTCGATTCTACCTCCTAAAAGAGGTTAAATACTTCGCACTTGAAGTAATCGTAGCCAAGACAAGTTTGTTTGTCAAAATCGAGGGACCACATCTTTTTTTGCTGTGTGCAATACATACGCCCTCGCACAGGTTTTCAATTGCAAAGCGTAGTGCCGTAGACATTAACACCTCAATTTGCAAGGGTAGGGGCCTACGACATACGACCTTCTCGAATTCCCTGCTGATTTCACACCTCTAATTACCCCCAACCCTACCGCCCGACATTGTTAAAATTAGTGACAGTGGCCCCAGCTCTAAGTTTACTGCAAAAAAGGCTCGGAATGGCCAAAATGACGGTAATTGTGATCTAGATGTACGTTCTTTGGGTTTTTACTTAAAGGTGCCATTGTGTAAAATCCTAATGTTGATTAACTTATTTTATTTGTTTTTTTTTTAGGTTGAGTATATTCTCTCTCTCCTACAGGAAAATGGCCTGTGATTCTATGCATTTAATGCTTTTCCGGGGGTGCTGTCCCTCGTGTAGCCGATATCTCACCAGGAGCTGGCCCCCCCCCCCAACCCTTGCCATTTCCATGCTTGGCAGACTGTGAATACCTAGATCTTTGATAACAACTTGACATTTAGGTACCAGTCCCACGATAGCGAAATGAGACTTTCCTGACGGTGCGTTTTCCATGGTAAGTATAGGCATTTTTAATAGAGTGGCAACCTGCTACGTTTATTTACTAGATATGGAATCTTCCATCCAATGATATTTGCATAAATTTGTTCACAAATCTCAGTAATATCGTAATAATGTTAGAATATATTCTTAACTTCAAATTCGTCGGGGTTAGTGGATTAACCCGGCCTGCAAATATTAGAAATTCCAATAAATGGTCATCTTCACAAAAACATGCGATGGTGATTCAGGAGAGAAAAATGGGCTCGGTAATATACCTACAAGGATATTAATCTCAGGCCCCAAACACCGGGTGAGTTCTTCCCAAACCCTCGATCCATTAATAAACACAGTAATATAATAAAAGGCATCATTTAGCCTGCAAGTGATGCTGCCTCACACATACCTTGAAAGAATGATAAAGACTGCACTGGGTTAAAAAATGTGCCTAATTTTACCAGACTTTTCCTTTCAAATGACGGTAACCCCAATTCAATTCAATACTCTTCACGCTTTATTACCTATATCTAACATAAAATTAAATTTGGAGCGAAAAATCAAATAAACAGTGACTACAAATCATACTACACATGTGAAAAAAGTAGTATTTAGCCTGACCGTTATTATATTTTCCTTTACATTACGTTCTTTTGTAACTTAAATGTTTTTAAAGGTGCGAACGAGAGATTTTTGAGGCACAAATATTGTGTCAATAATATGTACTTTCAACTAGATTAGACACTCAATAGATTTCTTACCTTGTATTATCCAACAGAAATTCCTTACAAGAGAGAAAAAAGTGATTTTGATTTGCTATATTCATGTAAACATAGGCTGAATTTCGTATTTGCTCCTATACGAAATTATAACTTTCACAATTTTTGTACCAAAGTAACCATTTCTCACTTAATCTTTTCAGATGTGATATTTTTGAATGGAAAGCTTTACATCAGGGCAAAATCAGAACTTCGATTTTTTTAAGGATACCTTATATGTGAAATCTCTCGTGCACCTTTATGTAGAATAACGAACTATGAAATTGTTTTACCTATATGGTTAAATAACGTCGAAAGTACGTCATTTAAAAATGCAAAATCTTAAAAAAAGCAAAAAACTTTTTAAAAATAGTTTAAAAAACTCTTTTCCTCCTTTTTGTATATATTTAGTTTAATTTGAAAAAAAGTAGCACAACACACAGCACACACACGCACCCACATATTTTGATTTTAGCATTGACTCTCATAAAGTCATCTAATTGTCAGTGGGATAAAGGTTTAGGAATTGTGAATGTTAAGGCCCAGGTTCGAATCTTTGTAAGGTATGTTAATTAGTTTATTCATATGATGACTTCAATATTGGTTACATTATATGTGTACCTACCATATAAAACAAAGTGTATAAAAATGTTTTTTTTTTAACTCTTTATTTCTTCACGTTTTCTCCCCTTGTTTATGCCTTTTTTTCTCATTTGTTTATCAATGGTTTTTGCCTGAAATATAACTTTTTTTACAAACACGTGGTAACGTGAATCCAACGTTTGTATGATGCCATAGCTAACACCTTAAACATTTGGTCAAGGATTGTAATAAACGTTTTTAATTCTTATATTGTTTAGCAAGTCAAAACCAACAATAACGTTGAGGCTGAGATTTTACGCCGTTATTTTACTTTCCCTGCAATGGTTTCCGTATTTTTACGGCTCCAATTTTTTTACGTTCTGCATGTTAGTGAGTCCCAGCTGCCGATCCAATGCCTGTTTTTTTTTTCAATTTTTATTTTTAACAGTGTGAGCATTCTTAACATTAGTGGAATACTCCCAAACGCGGAAAAGCACAAACAAATTTAAAGGAAGCGTTGGTCCTTACACGCAGTTGGGCAAAACTCTTCATCGACGAATAGAACTTTTTTATTTCAGAATTTGGTAAGAGGTTCGGTCCTAGCCATTCAGCCATTTGGTAACAGAAAAACAGCCTATGAAAACGAATAAGTCATAGCCCCATAACCAATGCTCATCACATCGTTGCCATTTTCTGAACAATAGAACCCGTTGTTGATTTATTCTTTGAATTTTTTTCAATCCTATCAATGTAAGAGTATTGAAAAGGGCCCAAACAACAGCACCAGTAAACAAGATGGGGGAACACAAGAGACTTGTAAAAATTCCAAAGAGCAGAAAAAATGTATCTTCCCTTACAGTCGATTTAGAAAGCTAA
>JAMKCH010027050.1:0-35383 GCA_023653785.1 Ophioderma brevispina
AGCATTTGAATTATGCTATACGAGCTACTGCATGAATTCTGCGCTACGACCATTGGAATTCTGCGCTACGAGCATTTGAATTCTGCCGACGAGCATTTGAATTCGGCTATACGAGCTACGAGCCTTTGAATTCTGCTATACGAGCCACGGGCATTTGAATTCTGCGCTACGTGCATTTGAATTCTGCTACGGCTTGTTGAGGACGACCCTGCACGGTTTCGACCTTTAATTATGCCCATGATATTCCCTCATACCATTTTGTTTTGACTAATGTTTGTGGCGGAGTACTTCCCCGACCTCGGGGAGATTTGAGACGTTTTCCCTACCGATTCGGAGGGTCCACGGATATGGGTTGTAGAGTCTAGTGTAAATTTCATTCGCTTAGCTTTTCATCACTCGTGCCCCGAGGGAGGTCTATAAATAAGTTCATAATAGCATTCATATGTTACATTTAATTGGAAGGAATATCTTTTCAATTTATTCACTACATCTCTGATGGAATTACTTTTATACACACGCACATGGTGACTCCCTGGGCCTGGCCTGGGGCGATGGCTTAGCTTGTTGATTGCTACAAATTTTTTATGCAATGGCCCGTCATTGTGTGGAAGTGTCATCTCTGCTGTGACTACCATTCGCACTAATATTGGATCATTTTCAGAGTCTCACACATCGTTTGAGATAAATATTTGAATTGCTATAATTTCTCGCCACAGCTGGATTTCCTTGTCTAAGGTTGTATGGGTTCCATCTGTAATTCTTACTGCATAAAAGGGCTAATAAAATGGTGGCGGGGGGGTAAGTCCAAATGGCTAATCACTGACCCGACCACTGATTTCTCACAGAGATCATGACGCCGCAGCACAATTCTTGCAATATCCACGGCAGATTGGGAAAATAAAATTGTGATTTAATCTGGAAATATATGGTATGTATTAAACAACTGCATGGATATTCATCATTTTTTGCGTATTTCCTAAGTTTGCTGTTTAGAACAAGATGGGCAACAACGTGCAACTTCCAAAAGAATGTTATAAAATGATAGGCATAGTTACATGTCATGCAAGGCATGAACCTACTGTATGCCTATCTTATTTTACAAGTTACAGACCCAAGGCTTAAATTTCATGCACCATACACTATACAGTGTATACCTCTTGGCCGCAGCTAAAACAAATCCACAGGAACATTTCCTCAAGGATGCACTCTGCAGGCAGTGGTGGTATAATTGGTTGGCAAACATTTTAGCCATATGTGATACACTGATTAACTCAGATTCTGTTACTATTACATATAGTCCTTATTTCTCAGCAGGGGTCTTTTCCGTATTTATGGTACACTGTTTCTGACTGATTTTTGGATCCATAGGAACCCCCATTTGGTCACTTAACGAAGAACCTGTAACAAGAATAACTTACACACTATACGCTATAAAACAATTATTGACACATTTGGATGGTTCATGTAAAACGGAATTATACTAACATAAAACGAATTAAAAGTATTTTGTACTGCCCATGCGCTATTTGAAATTCGCGCTACTGTATATGGGATTGTATTTGTGTTATGCGATACGGACGTCACAGTATCGTCATACATCGTCACACATGATGTTTTTCATAATGTGTATTTCTATGGCATGCATGAACCTAAACGTACCGGACGATCGCATAACACGTTATACCGAGGGCGATTTTTAAGAGCACGTGGTCAGACTTGATGGTTTTAATTCCTTGTTAGGGTTATATACTTCCGTTTTTCTATGAAACCACTTCGATACGTGGTCAATCTTATTTGTAATAGTGTATATTGTTTAATATTATTCGCTGATCGGTTCTCCTTTAATGTTAACCATAATATTGGCATGTACTATTGCATTTGATTTTTTCTCAACCATTTGATCATGTAATTGGACTAAATTTGCTGATTGAATAAACATTTGCAGTTGATGATATTCGTTCCCCAGAGAGGCGCTTTTTTTCCAAAATGACAGCCGAATTGAAAAAAAACTTCATATCGTGTGTGCCCGAAAAACAGAACCTAATTTTGATGAAGAAATATGGTCAAGCTATACAACGACAAGTAATTTTATCTCTTAAAGAGACACTACTCTTTTTAAACCAAGCCATTTGGTTTAATTTCCAGTTGGTCACGTATGATTGAGTTCATTGTTCTGAAACTAAGGTACAAAATTGACGCTGGCTCGCTTTCATAAGCAGTACGAAATCACCTTAAAACAGTCGTACGTGGCTACGAGTCGTCTTTGGCTCACCACAGATATCAAATGTGTTATTTGATTATTTAATTATTCTCAAGGATCTTCCACATGTCTACATAGGCAATTCTGTGCTGTTTTTCAATGAACTGTTGTCCACTGGTCTGTGTACAAAATCGTTGCATGTAACCACAGGCCATCTTTTCGTATAATTCTTTCTGTGGAAGGCCCAGGAAATTGCTAGTAAAATGATAACGCAGAACTGCATGATAGTGTCCAAGCTGCAAGCCAAACTTCAGTGGCGTAACGGGGCTTCCTGCGCTGAGGGGCAAATTTCCCAGTCCTGGGAAATTTTCCCTCTTATGGGTGTCAAAATGCCAATTTTTTCCGGTCAGAGGGCAAAAACGGCTGATTTAGCATGATTTTTGCAATTTTTTTCCGGCCAAGTCTTCAGGGGGCAACTGCACCCCTGCCCCGCTGCCAACTTATAAAGAGATTGGGAATGCAGCTCAATTCTGCACCCCATCATAGAAGTGCACTTGTCCCTGTTTCTGCGGTGTTCAGAAGGCCTGGCCAGTAGAGATGCATTTGAACGTGCCTGCTTACAGAAAACACCTTTCGGCAATATCTTGCGTCGAGTCTTCAAAGTTCACAGTGTTCAATCACAGAAGATGCCATGGCCTCCAACAGCATGATTCTTACTAGTAACCCCATTAAACCTCTCCAAACCATGAATAATTCGTTTGCTGTTCGTTGGTGACAAGTCCTGGCTCAAGCATCACTAAAGAAACAGAGACTTACCTTTCGCTAGCTCATGACATTTTTCAAACAGGCAACATCGTGGCAATGGATAATGCCATTAGCTTCTTCTGGTATGTCTTGCAGGCATCTTACTGGTAGTGAGAATGCTGTCATCTTCACCAGCCGTTTTGGTCACTGTTCACTGAGTTTGGACAGAATGGAGAAAAGCTTTCCTCCTTCCATAAGTGTCCAAGGACACAAGTCCACTCCTCTTGTTGATAAAACTTTGACCTTAAAGAAGAGACGCCACCCGTTCCTGGACTACACATACTGCCCACGGAAAGGTAATTCAGGAACATCAGGTAGTGAATCTCTAGTGAATGTTGCTAGCAAAGCACGTCTATACGTACAAGCCACGGGAGGTTCAGTCATGCTTCGTCAAGGGCAAAATAGAACCTAAGTTGACTTTAACTACTACTAAAAAGGGTCAGTGATGTTTTCCATGCAGAGTCATCTGATACACTATGGACTTGCACCAGGGCACTAATGCCTCAAGATTATATTTAGAAGCAACAAACTGACAACTTGGAACTTCCACTTAATGTGCTTCCAATGTAATGTGCCGTCTCTTCTTTGCATATAAGCACCAAAAAAAAAAAAAAAAAAAAAAAGAACTACGCCAGTATTAACAATTGGGGTATCTACTGACCCTCTTCACTTACAACACACACACACACATGCACACACAGAGTCATCCTGGAGCAGAGCTGTCGTTGAGGCAAAATGGCTCCAGTGTTAGCAGATCAAGTCCCGTATCCATAAATGCGTTGACCTCACACTGAGCAATCGGCATGCAAAGTCTCGTGGTGGTATAGTGATTCAGCAGAAGATAATCCACATATTACATATTGTGTCTAACACAGCATCACAGAGTTACTTATTTTCATTCCACATTGGAGCTGTTTTGGATTGAACAGCTTCTGAGTACACTTCACACAAGGATTTAAGAGCCATTAAAGAAAGCGCTCACTCTTTAACCCAGGATAGGGATTTGTGCAGACAACCTGATTTTGATAGCTATGCATCATGTTTCCAAACAGTTGTTCTCCAAAAATCCACGGTATGTGAAAGGTTTCGGTGTATGGGCTCATGACCTATTAGTTTATATGTAGAAGGTACATACATTCAGATTTTTGAAGTGATGCATGGTAATGTGAGTACAGTATTCATGCTAGAAGATCAGAGTGTAAAAACTTATTTTATTTTTCTGGCATTAAAGCAATATTAGCACTTTGTTTGAAGAGTGCCTCCCCCATTTTTCAAAAAATTGAGATTTTTACCAACGGTTGCATTGGTCAACTGGCTTGTTACCATACCTGTGAATGTTTAAGCTCGACAATGTCGTGTGTCTCACACACGAGAATTTTAGTAATTAGATATTAATTATCGGGATCCACGAGATAATTCAACGGCCTGCTGAACTCCTTCCCAATGTGAAATAGCCGGGAAATAGCTCCATGTACGTGTCTACGCCACCTTTAGTTGTTTTATGGTTCGGGCAAATCAAGTTAGAGGTTATTTTCTCGAGGTGGCACTATTTCATCATTGACGGACATCAACGTAAGCATTCCAGCTCTGCCGTTAAGTCCAATCTGGGATCCAAATTCCTAATTACAAAATTGCTTTTTTATGATAATATGCATGTTTGAGCATTCTCGTCGAGGTTGTAGTTAGACATCACCAACGTACGTGTCAAAATATCAAATTTGAAAATTGGGGCCGCTCTCAAAAATGTGCCACTTATTGCTTTAAAAGAACTATCGTTTTGGGTCATGCCGGGGGTCATGCACTGGGCTAGTTGTCCACATGATAATAAGGTTGTAATAAAATGGGAATGAATTGTAGTAATCGGGATAAATCAGAACTAGTACTGGTATAGTATTTTGCATTCATCCCACATCAGGTGCATTCTATCGGGGACAGTCATTCCGACTCCAGGTGCATTCTATCGGTGACATTCAAACTCAGTGTTTCCCATCACATACAGGGATTTCCTACAGGTGACCCACTTTCAAGATTAGTCTTCCAGTTGTAGAGAACTACTGACATTGAGTTGACTGCGGATCAGGGATCTTGAAATATCTCGTAGTTTCAAACTAGTGGATCATGTCTTATGTACAGATGGTAAGCAATTATAGGTATTGCGTATTAACTACTAGAAGATGAACCATGATACAAGCCTCTATTCACTTTGTAGGCTGTTTTTACAAACACCCAAAGGTAACAATGAAAAATGCAATAGGAATTCTACGGGAATTACCCACATGAGTAGTAAAAAAAAAAAAAAATTGGGAAGTCCCATAAAATTATTTCGATTTGTCATCTTTTAGGGGATGTGGAATAATTAGGGGAATAAACTATTTTGACCACCCCTAATTGTCGCAATTGTGCAACTGCCAAATTAAGTAGGTGTGCCATCATGATTGCTTTGAATGTCATTATAGAATGTCATGATAGCATCACAAAGCAAACAATTTCAAATGCCATTTAAAGAGACATTGGCGCACATTCGAAAAAGCGCGCCCTCTAGATTTTTCAAATTGTTGATGATTGTAAAGCTTTTATATACATTAGCCCGTTGTAGTTTTAATATCATGAGTACTTTGTGGTTTTAATATCAAGAGACGAGTCTATGATATTCATTTAATAGACATATCTGTTGATTAAACACTTAAGGGACCAAGGGATTTCACTCCCGTTGGTGCCCAAAGGGAGTTCCATGGGACCCCCCCACCAGGAAAACCACTTTCCCACCACGAGGGATTTTTGCACGAACTTATACCACATGTGAAGGGTAATAAGACAACCCCAATCAGCAACAAAAAAGTGAAATTTGTATTTGGCTGCAATTAGGGCAAAAACATTGTTTTCAAAACACGCGAAAAATGGGGAAAAAAGGACGGAAATTCAAATGAGCCTTGGGCTTACACCAAACATTTGGAAAACTTATTTATGTTGATATCTATTCCAGAAGACCCAAATTAGTCATATATTAACACAAAACTAGCAGTTTTAGGGAATCCTTTGATTTTTACGGGTGTTGCAAATAAACGTTCATTTTCCCATAGAGTTTGTACAGTCACGGGTTTGGCATCATCCATTAAGAAAAAATTGTTTGTTTTCCGCACATAAAGGGTTATTTTTTTTTTAATGTTACTAATAATGTTTACTTACATGTATGTGTGATTATATCAGCAAAATAACATTAGCTTGGTTCTGGTTTCTTATTCTTATTTTTAAAAATCTTCTGAAATGACTTCCGTTAGTGCCCAAGGGGGGTTCCATGGGTATCCCCCCTAAGTAATCTTAACGGCTTGGGCCGATTTTAATATTTGGTATGAAAAGAAGCGCATTTAAAAGTCAGACAATTAAATCAAAAATGGCGCAAAATCCCACGCGTAAAAAGCGGCCAGCGCGAAAAACAAATTTGGGGGGTCCCTAGACCCCCCCCTCCCCCCCCCTTGGTTACTTAAGGGTTAAAGTTACGGCCAACTTAAAAGCTAACCTACAAATGCATGGTTGTCCGTTCCCGAAAACTCAGCTCGTAAACCTACGTGCATAATATGTCATGCGGAGTGGACCAATTGGTCCAAAGCACTGTGTAACTGGTATGAAGGTCTGCTATGTAGGACATACGCAGGAGTTAGTATACACGCGGAAGGTCGTATGAGTTGGGGACCGGGCCCCGGATGTCTTTAGCCGGTTTATTAAGTCCCTGTTTTGGGATATGGTTATTGTATGTCTAAAATCGAACCCTCGATCCCTCAAGGCCTTAGCATATATGTGCGAGCAAATTGAAGAAATTTCATATTTTGTAAAAGTGTTGCACAGTGGCAGCTTTTCAAGGGAATACCTCTAGGGCTGCAATGGTGTGTCATTTTTAAGGCAGACAATCTGGCCGGGATGCTGACATTTGAACTAGCATGAGACACCTACAACAGACCGTCACCGACCTGAAAATTTAGGGAACCCCTCGATTTGGGTAATGTCCGACTATGCTGTCTGGCAGTTGTGTTGGTTAGTAGCCACTGCCAGTAGTGTCCGGTTTGCTTGGTTAGTTTCGGCTGATTTTTAGACAAACGTTGTGTTGTAGTGTTGAAGTTTGTCTGGTAAGTTGTTGTTTATTCCTGCTTTCCCTATGTTGGGTGAGATTTCTGTTGGGGATATTACACCTGGCACAAAAAGTATCTCGGCACGTTTTTCGATCAGTAATGTACCAAAGTCAGAACTTTTGAAAGTTGTCGAAATAAACATTTTGTGCCTAGTCTTGGTCTTTCATTTAACACCCGACTTGCTAAAAAAGCGTGCAAAAATGCGCCCAAGACCGCAAAACCCTCCAAACCAAAAAGTTGCAGTTTTCGGATTTTTTAATGGTCCCACTGTGTGGTCAACGCCAATAATGCGTGGTATGATTACACAACGATGGTTTGCGACTGCATGAGAGAGAAAGGCCTACTTGCAATATGATTGTGGTACACACTTCGTTGTGTCCCAGTTAACTGCAATGCCCATTGAAAAATCAAAAAACTGCAACTTTGGTTTGGGGGTTGCTCTTTCGGGCGTTGCTAGCTCAGCCATTTCTGCAATGCACGCTTTTTTACAAGCGAGGGTTAAATGAAAGAGCAAGACTTAGGCAAACAAAAGGTATATTTCGAAAACTGCAAAATGGTCTGACTTTGGCCACAATACTGATCGAAAAACATGCGAGATACTTTTTGTGTCAGGTGTATTTCAAATATCCTAGGACTCTTCCTTTTATTACGTGTAGTCCAATGGACACTGCGTGTCATTAGCGATAGTACCTCGGACACTGAGAATCAAAATTTAGTGTCTAGGGAGCCCTAGTTTTAAAAACATGTGTGGACACATTTATATAGTGACGCTGAGATCTGTGTAGTGTTAATAAACACATTTAGTGACGCTTTGTGATTGTGAAGGTAATAAAGTTCCAGAGGACCACGATTTCAAATGTCAAATAGGCACTTCCTTTTATTACATGTAGTCAACAGGACACCGCGGGTTATTACCGATAGTCCCTGGGACACTGAAAATCAAAACTTAGTGCCTATAGGGCTCCTTATTTTAAAACATATGGTCTATGACGTGAAACTTAATACCACAAAGTCCGATGGACTCTAAAAGGCTAGGACTCGCTCGCTCGAAACTTTGTTTTGTACTTGTGTTAGACTCTCGTAACAAACATGACATCTAAAATTTATACAACTAGTTGCCTCTTGGGTGGTTGTCAATGTCTTGTAACTTTTCCCTATCGGCATGGACGTTGCATTGCACCTTTCATCTGGGCACTAAGATCATACCTGTCGTAGAATTGATGCCCGTTATAATAGTATCGGTATGCTAAATCAAAGTGAGAAATACTTCTGCTATATGCTAACAACGATCGCGTGCTACTTTGTGGACGCCATCCTTACAATAGCTAGTGAAAACCACAATTATAATGATGATTCACAAAAACAATACCATGGCGGACAATGGTTTACAGTCGACTAACCTTTCCTTAAAATCGGCGGTTATTAAGAGGTCAATGCTCCAATTGGAAGGGCCGCATATAATGATAAAAGAAGAGCGATGGCCAGGCCTCAAAGCGGAATAGACGAAAAGACGTATGAACTTACTATATATCCCAAAATGGAATAATAGTTGTCACGTTGCATGCGTTGTCTAGAGCTCTACTATAACTTCACCTTACACCCACTCTAATGAAACTATTTGATAATGGTAACTAGGTTTTATTACTGCTTGATGTCATTTTTTACCCCTTCTACTCCGATACGAAAAAAAACAGCAGTGACTGAAAAGTATTCGGAAATCATTTGACCATTCACTTTTCACAGTAAATTATTTTCTATTTGACTATAATAGTGTCCACACGTGTAGTTATAACGGTATAAACTAAGGCTCCTTTGCCACTCAACTTGATTTTTAGTTGTTGTTGCCGGCCGGGTCGGATTTGACTGCCGGTCACAATATTTTCATTATTTTGTAATAATAATTATGCTAAATTAAAGAGAATTTGACCGAATTCTCTCTTCGGCAGGTTTTCTCCTATTTTTTTCTGGGGGGAGACTTCAAATCTTTCGGTCCCCGCCGGTCCCCATCAAGGACGAACGCTTAGCCAGCCAGCCAGCCGTGTAGGCCGTGTTTTACGGGGCCAAATTCCGAATTTCAAGGCCATATTTTCTGTTTGACACGGCTTGTGATGGCGTGCACTTTTCCTTATTAGTTGCTTATTACCTGTTAATATCCAAACTTTACACCAAACTTTGGCCCATGTTCGGCAAGATCTAAGCTTTCAAATACTCTCCAAATATCCGCGCATATATCCCCGATTGCCGACTTGTGCCTTGTAAGACCTTAACTTGCATTCTATAGATCCTTTGATGTGACTATCAAAACCGACATGTAAAACGTGCCAGTTCAACTGCGCAAAACAACCTAATTACTAGTGAGAACGGGACAGATTGGTATCATATACACTATTGCTAAATCAATCATATGGTGTTTCTATATGTGATTGGGTAGTGTAAAGATTGATTGAGTGCTTGAACATGAACCAAAATAACTGGAGGACTTTAATTTGGTAGGTTGATAGTCTTTGATTAGTTCTGGTATTTAACAATGTTTGCTCACACCAGTGAATCTAAGAAGATTGTAATGGCATAATTTGCATATATTATAGAAAAAAGAGATGAATTCACTGTACATGATGCAAGGTACCATGACCAATGGACTTCATAACTTAGTGGGATGCTAGACCTATTGTTTGGTTATATTCACTTAATATATGGTATTATAATGACTAATTTGCATATTTTGATCAAAATGAGAATATTTCACTGTACCTAATGAATACAATATTGTTTTTTTTTTTTCCCACAATGGGACAACTCATCCACTATTGTGACAAGTGCACAGTTCAATATTAACATGCATAAATCAAAAGTAACAGTGGACCAATGTAGCCACCCCCCACCGGAGTTTGTAGTGATGTGAAATTTCTGGAGGGGGCAATGGCTTCGCATGTTTTTATTTTTGGTGGTTCCTGGGTTCTGCCAGGTGCCATTTCTTTGGGGATCCTTGTACATTCTTTGTTGGTTTCCATTGGCTAATGGTTCCAAATCCTGGTGTGTTTCCTAGAGGCTATTTTCCATGTTTTGGTGGTGCCGAGTGTCTAATCTATTTCGTGGTACGTCTGCTCATACTGATAGCGTTCCGCTGTCTCCATTCTTCCCACTCCAGTCCGCTTTTTCTCACCCTCTATATCTTCTTTTGTCCCTAATCAGCCTCACCTGCTTAGCTCTTTTTCTCCTGTTCCCATTTTGCCTCCCCTCTTTCTTTTTAGTTCCTGCTGATTCCGAGTGGATAATGGTTCAATTTTTTTAGGTTCATTGTGGCTTTGGATTCATTTTGGTGGTTCCCAGTGCTACTGGGTTTAAGTATTGGTGGTATCCAGTGGCTACTGAGGTACCATTCATGGTGGTTCCCAGTGCGGGGTCACAGTTGCGACTGTTTCCATCCTGGTGGTTCCCGGGTCTATTGGTTCAATTTTTTGAAGGGTCTTTGTGGTTGTTCCATTTTTTTGTGGTTTCATACTATAGGTTTCAATATTTTGGTGGTTCATAGTGTCTACTGGTTCTTATGTCTTGTGGTTCCCAGCGTCTACTGAGTTCATTTTTTTAGGTTCCGTGTAGCGGTCAGTTCTATTTTGGTGGATCCCAATAGTGGGCTGTTCATGGTGTCTATATGGTACATTTTATAACGGTCACTGCTATTAAAATGGTTCTTACTTAGTGGGTGGAATGTGTGTAGGCTCTTTTTTTGGGTGGTTCCAAGTGATAGATAGTGACTTTAAAATGATTGACACAAAGAGATTTCACTCTACCTCAATGAATACAAAAAACCATTAAATTTCAAATTTTAATGAGTAGGATGCAGCATACACTATTTTTTTTTACATCTGTGAATATTTTGGTAGTATATAAACTAAGTTGCATATTTTGATTGCAAAATGAGAATATTTCATTGTACCTCATGAGTTCAATAAATTGAATAAACTTCAAAATAATATTGGTAGGATGCTAGACCTCGCTGATTTTTTTTTAAATAATTTAGCCTTAGATGACCATTTTAATTTAAATAGTGTACACAGTCCAAAAAATGGATATGAAACATATTACCATGTTAGGAGGAAGTATTTGCATTTTTTGCATTTGAACCACTCAAACATAGTTGCGGTTATGTCACATTGAAAAGTCGATAATGAATGTTGACACAAAAATTAATGAATAATGAATCTCGCTCTTCGCAATTTTAAAATCTCCAACAAGAAAAATAAAAATCAAGTGTGCAGGGCATAATAAGATTTGTCCGATGGAATAAAAAAACAAATCCGCTTAGGCGACGAAAATAAAAACCCGTTTTACGGGCCCGACCGCGCCTGATTTTTAAGTTTGCAGCATTGTAATTTTTTTTTTAGTTTTTCCAAAAATCATGTACAATCAGCCTTTTTTTATCAATTTAAACAAAAAAACAAAAAAACTAAAAAATTTAGAAAATTGGTTTGTAAAAATTTTTTCATATTTTCTCTTGATTTTTCAGATTTTGGGGATTTTAAGCCAATTTTGAGCTCCAGGAAAAAGAAAAAAAAAAAATTAAAAAAGAAAAAATTCGCCCGACGGACCGACCCTACTCGAAAGGTCCGATCGCCCGTAAACAAGGGTTTTCTTTTTTCGTCGCCTTATCTCCTCAGTCGATGTAACCTATTGTAATCGTCTCCACATGCGGTCGGGACATAAGTCATTTATTACCGACAATTGATCGGTGTTAGTGTCGGATATAACTTTGCCGTGTGGACGTGCGTCGTTGTTAACGCTATCGGAATAACTAGGCTTAACAATAACCCTCGTCTTACCAAGCCTTTTTTGTAACGTGGTTTACCAAGGGAGGGGTGGTTACCAACCCACCCCCCCCCCCCGAGACATTTTTATACAGCCGATGTTATGATTTTGATACCAGTGGATAGCTATGGTTCTCCTCTTTCCATTGATACCACAAAAGTACCAACATAACTGTATGGCGGCACATGACGTCATCAAAGTCCACGAGTCGGCAAAATGGCATTTTCCACAGAAATAGGCGAAAATCCAATTTTGCGTAAAAAAAAACGTTACATAAAACATAGAGTTTTAGGAGCCATAGCTGGCATAATATTTTCAAAAATCCACCATAAAATATCCTGGGGGCAACAACCCCACCCCCATACATTCGAATTTGACGCATACCTAACACGGTGAAGTGCTACCTTCACATTTTTGCGCTAAAATGACCGGAAAGGATGAGAGAACGATACCTAGAAGCTTTTTACGATGTTTTTTAAAAGCGTTTTAGCGCACCGGAGTGAAGTTCGGTAGGGGGAACCACACCCCCCCCCGGTAAGGACGAGGGTTAAGTGACCAAGGGGTTTTCACTCCTTCGTGGTGCCCAAGGGGGTGGGGGGTTCCATGGGACCCCCCCCCCAAGAAAAACCACTTTCCGAGGGAATTTTTTGTACGATATTTATACCACATGAGAAGGTTCATAAGACAACCCCAAATCAGCAATAAAAAATTTTTTATTTTTTTTATTTGGGCTGCAACTTAGGGGAAAAATGGTTTTCAAAACACGCGAAGAATGGGAAAAAAAAAGGAAAATTCAAATGGCCTTGAAGACCCAATTACATATATTTAAACAAAACCTTGAAGTTTTAGGAATCATGTATTTTTACGGTGTGCAAAATACAAATCATTTCCATAGATATGTACAGTAACGGTTAGCAACGTCCACAATGATAACAATGTTTGTTTCAGCACATAAAGGGTTAAATTATTTTTGGACTAATTATTGTTTACTTAGATGTTATGGTGAACATATATCAGCCAAACAAAAATTTGCTTTGGTTCTTTTATTTTTGAATATTCTCATGTGCTTCCGTTAGTGCCCAAAGTCTGACAATTACAAACAAAAATTCGGCGCGAAAAACTCCACGAGTAAAGGCAAAGGCGAAACAAATTTGGAGGGTCCCTAGAAACCCCCCCCCACGCTTGGTCACTTAAGTTTTAAGTCCGACGATTTAATGCCGAAGAAGATGCATGGTTTAATAAGTCCGGTGATAAGGTTATGACGGTGTGAAACCAGATATCGTCGGCGGGGCCACAGTCCGGGCTCTAGCGATAACGGAATAAAGCGTGAAAACTGTTGCGAAAAGAGTCAATGAATCGATTGCCCTATTGTTCACAATGTTCCCGGGACTATGAGTACGCCGGGACTCTAATTTACTTTGCTACCGGTACTGGTAAGTAGTGTGGACACTGATCGGACCTAACGGTGGCATTTTCGTCTTCTCTGAAGTAAAGCACGGAAAGCAGTGGGTTAGTCGGGTGGGCGAAGTGCGCGACTCAGGCACCCTTGGAAACAAAAATGGGGCGGAATTGAAGGCAAGGGAGAAGGGATGAACGAGTAAAGAGAAGAGGAGAGCAGGGAGAAGCCCGGTGTTTTGAGTTATAATTTACAGCATGCAGAGGCTGACACCTTCTCATTGCACTCAAAAGAAATAAGCAGCCGGCAAGCGAAGCGAGTACATTAAACATTTCCCAATCCTACATTATTTTTTCCCAAAAATCCTGGATACGCCACTGATTCGGTGGAAAATTATCTTTGCCCGTCAACGCAAGGGAGAATTACAGGTCCGGCCCACACTTGACTAGAGGTCTAGTTATGCGTTTACGCCCCTGATGGACACCAGCTCAGCATTCGGCATGTTTCGAATGTACGGCCAAAACAGGCTTCTTCTCACTCGTCCTCTTCGAGCAAGTTTAAGCCTGATGGTTTATGGTTAGCATCAAGTTGAAGATTTAATTCAGATTTTTTGTGTTGGAATCACTTTTAGGATTATCCCTAATATATCAATTTACTAGGACCTGGTTTAAAAAAGTAAAAGGGGAGGAGAACCTTGGATCGGCCATTTTGTAACGGAATGTTAAAAAACAAACATCTCAGAACGGACTTTTTTTCATATAATTAATTTTGTTTGAGTTTTTAGTTTTTTTTTACTTTCAAACTTTCTAAGGTTTGGTTTAATATTATAGCTTGAACATTTTCTAAGGAAACCCAAAAATTATTAAAAATTTCTCAGAAATAGTTCTGTGTTATATGGCCTACTTTTTTCTAATTAAACTATAAAAACTATATTTCTCAATTTATTGAGAAAAGATTTCTCACGGGAAAAGTGCATTGTTTACTATAAAAGAGGAAAGGGGATACCCTAGTTTGTTTTGCTAGGCACCTGTTTAGATTGAACAACAATAGGGGAAGTGGGGAATTCCCCAAGGATGATAAAATTAGAAACTTGTTCATGTTTGAGATTCAAAACAGTGCAGATCTAGGGAAATCCCAATAAGTTATATATATGGAAGTGATGTAATTTGGGTGATGAATTCTGATTGGTCAGCTAGTGTAAGCTTATGTTTGCATGAGGCATGATGTAATGAAATTGTTAGGAAAGGGACTCTATATGTGAGTAGTAAATTACTATTCACTGGAAGGACTCTCTGCCAGCATCCATTTCTAACAAGTAGCTAGAAGATACTAGTTTTACTCTGCATTAAGGAGCAGGCATCAAGTACAAGTGCCAGGATAAAAATTCCATGGAGCAGAGTTGCTGTAATTATTATACTGTCGTTTTTGAAGCCGAAAGTTTGGGAATCAAAAGGGATCCAAATTGTGGACAAGATAGAAATCGTGTGATTATCTTGGAGTGAATACTGTGGATTATTATCGTCGAGGGACTTAATTTAAACCTCTCGTCTTGAACTGCTGGACAAAAGTTATCTTCCGGACTGAGAAGATGACAATGGAATATTACCTGAGGATTATAACCATGACTTGCTGCTTCATTTTGGAGTCTTCGCTGTGGGACATCATGGTTGAACTGCAACGCTTCTTGTGGAGATTAATGGACATTTTTTACAATAAGTATACATGTAATCTTAAATATGTGTGTAATTTTATGTAAGTTGTTTTGGACATACCAAAAATTCTTGAACCAATTACAATCACTAAAATTCTGTTATATTATATACAAATCAGATCACTTGTGGCACAAGCTCATTATGTGTTTGAAGGTATTTATGACCTTAGGGCGATATCAACGAGACGTCATAACAGAATTGGGGGCTCGTATTCGGCGAAATTGAATGGAGATAAATTTGAGCCTTAATTTCAGAATTTACACATTAAAAGTGGTATAATATTATTGTTAAACATTGTGCACATTTTTGGCATACAAAAATTTGTGTGTATTACATGTACTACCATTGCAGTTTGGTTCAAGTTGGTATATTGTGTTGTAGAGTACAATACAATGGAGTTTGATCAGATCCAGAAGTGTTCATAGGGAAAATAACTTGGGAGAAGTTTGGTGAGCTGAAAAGCCTGAGTTAATGAAACGAGCCAAGCATTAGGATTGAGGCAAAAACATGCTATGAGAAAGAAAGTCATCAAAAATAATTTGATTGAAAAATGTGGCCAGGAAGTGTTTGGGATTAGTTCATTATTGGATAGGATAGAAGAGGTTCTGGACAGGGCACAAGTGATGCCGTAAAATGAAAGAGCTAGATCTAAAAGGAACGTGGAAAATGCAAATTGAATGGAAAAAAGAGAAGTTGCGATGCAAATGCAAAAGGAAATGCAACAAAAAGAAATGAGAAATGCCAAAAGGAAATGAAACAGAAAAGGATGGAGTTGCAAAATACAAAGAAATTGGAAAAGAAAAAATTGGCAATGAGATGAAACAAAAAGGCTTGAAGCTCAGTTAGGAGTTAGAAAAGTTGAAACAACAGGCTAGGTCATCCGAATCTTCCAAGAAATCTGGTTTTGAGGCGGCGAAAATATTTCGCTGGGTCCAAAATTTCAGGAACAAGAAGTAGACAAATACCTTTTACACTTTGAGAAAATTGCAATAGCTTGAAATGGCCCAAGGAGTCTGGGACCTTGTTGCTAACAGTCAGTGTTCATTGGTCATTTGGTAAAGCCCGAGAAAATATTCGGCCATGTAATTAGACAGATGTAAGTGATATGACGAGGTTAAGCAGGCAGTGCTCAAAAGCATATGAATTGGTACAAGAGGGCCGATAGACAAAAATTTAGATCTTGTCAGAAAAAAGGATGACCAGACCACGTTGAATTTGCCCGAGTAAAGGAAACAAATGTTTGGATAGCTGTTCTCTCAAAATTGAAGTCGGGGTGAAAATTTTGGTCCACTTAGGGAGTTGATGTAGTTGAAGAGTTCAAACAGGGTCGATATAATACTTAGTAGGCCTAGCCGGAATACTAGTCCAACAAATTCAACAATAAGTCGGGTTTCAACAAAGACATTCTCATGGTAGAATCAGGAGGGGAATGAATCCCCAGTCAAGGTTTCCACTGCAAAAGGGGAGTAAGTATAAGAAAGTAATGTCAATCAGAACCATTGGCTGGGAACCAAATAAGTTCACATGCAATCAAGGTAGGTAGAAGCAGGACATACCGGTCACGGTGTTGGGAGATACATGGCTACTCACCCAAACAAAGCGAGGGAGACCAAAAGTGACGGTCAAAACCAAAGTTTGTGCAGTTACTTTGAGGTCAAAAGTCATTCTTCTGTTTTTCAGAAACAAAGAAATCCCCACCAAAAAGGGCATTGACACAGAAAAAGTAGGGATGACTTTAAGCCTTTTGGTGTGGAAGGGCTTTTGTCACTTTCAGGTGATAATTTAGATCCAAAACCCATTAGATAATTGCGGGACACGTGCTGCGCGCAGTCCATTATATTGGAAGATGCAATTCCATTTGATATTGAGAGTTCCAAAGGGACTAGTGCATTGATTCAAGGGATAGGTATGGATTGTAATTAGTGTACTCTACACAAAAGAATTTGAATCAGACTTGGTTCTGGAACTGTCACAGTGGTGTCTAGACAAGAACTCCAGTAAAAGGGGTAGCCATGTTGTTAGGGAATGATTTTTTTTGAAGGGGGAAGGTACTCCAGATCCCATAGTTTCCAAGGTGCTCTGTACAGTGGACAAATTCGATGAGGAAATAGACATTTCCCCATCATGTGCAGTAACTAGGTCAATGACCAGAAAAGCCTCACAGGAAAACAGTGCGCAGGGTGATGAGTAAAAATACTAACCACATATAGGAAGAGGGTTGAGGATGACTTGGTCCAATTTAGAGGATACTTTTTCTCTCAAAATTAGAGGAATTTGGAGGGCATCTTCCCTCTTAGGGGAGGACTAAATTCCCAGTAGTGAAAATCACAGCCTCTGAGCACAAACAAAGTGAAAAGCTGGTAAACAATTGAATATCCGGCCGCTGAGCATGATAGTTAGGATTGTAAGGAGACCCCGTTAAGCCTGACAAGCTGGTAAAGAGCAGCACAACGACCAGCACTTAGGAAATTCGGGTGATGAGATGGCATTGTCGCAACAGGAAGCCGAGCAAAATCTGTATGTTGTCTACAAGCAAAATGGTGTCTCATGGAAATGGCGGCCCCCGATGCACATGTAGATGAAGAATGGAAGGATGTGCATCAAATTGTAGTGCCAAGGGTATGAGTACCATAGGGAAGTGATAGGAATAGCCCACGATTAGTCCATGGCAGGACACTTAGGTGTAAGAAAAACAAATGAAAGGAATTGGAGTCATTTTGGTGGCACACTCAGAAAAAGATGTGTCTGAGTATTGTAAGACTTGTCACACATACATGTCAAATGGTGGACAAACCCAATCAGGAAATTCCTACTGCTCCCTTAATTGCAACCAATACCAGCATTTGAGGAAGCCATTTAGTGGGTCTGAATAGATGTGTAGGACTACCTCCAAAGACCAAGTCAGGAAATCAATATTTATGACCATCATGTGTGCTGCCACACAGATCCTGAGGCTATCCCTTGAGAAATATTAGCGCACAGAGATAGTGAAAGCTCAACAACGTTTGTCACCCTAGTGGCCTTCCAAAATCAATTCCAGTATGCAAGGGATCAAATTTTCATGTCAGGGTGGTTCCAACAAGTGATGGACTAGTTGGGAATTTCCCAGTGCATTTCTTCAGCATACCACCAGAATCCCACGGGGCCCTAGAAAGGTACCCCCAAACATTAAAACAATGATCAAAAACTATGTTTTAATTTGAGAGGATTGGGATGAGGGAGTTCATTCCTGTCTATGCTACAGGAGGGCCTTGTACAAGAGTCTTTAGGATTAAGTCCATTTGGTTGGTGTTTGGTCAAAAAGTTAGGGACCATTAAAATACTGACAGAGAAGTGTTGTGTTAAAATCATGATGTGATGTGAATTTGTTAGACTATGAGTCTCAATTCAAACACAGGCTTACAAAGAGCCACAGATCATTGCACCAAAACAAATATCTCAAACGAGCCTAGCAATAAATGAAAAATTTGACTTATGACAAAGATGCCAGAAACTATGAGATTGCAGGTTTCCGGTTTTTTACTGGTGGACAAATTTGGCAATTTTTACACTACAAGGGATCTTGCAGCCAAGTATTCGTGGCCATGATGATGATTGAGAACCTACAAAGTGTGGTGGACATTGACTATGTGATCAAAACACCAGGTAGACGTAAAGTCGCCAATTATGTCAAATAAATATGCTTTCAAGAGTATATGAAAGAGATGATGACATAAAAGCCTGCATGGGTAATGCATCTAGCGTTATGATTTGATATGTACAAATGTGACCATCACAGAGCAGAGAAGAAACAGCACTGTAAAACAATGAAAATGATTATGGTGTCAATTGCAAAATTCTGACTTACTTGCCCAATTAGAAAAGAAATTAGGCCATCTCCCAGAAAGACAACAAGGTGAATTGAAAGAGTTAATTCATAGTGTGAAAACATATTTCCTGAGGTACCCAGGGAGAGCAATGTCATAAACCCTGAATGATGTAGGGGACTCCGAGCCGTAAAGCAACATCCTAAGGTGAATCCATCAAGTTGCAAAATTCAGAATGAGGTGACATACATGTTAGACAATGGAATAGTAGAGCAAAAGCAATAGGGAAGTGGAGCCCCCCTTGTATTCTGGTTCCCAACCTGATGGTTCATTCCTTTTTGTCACAAGATTTTCCGAAAGTCACCCTATGTCCAAAAACCGCTATATACGATCCCTCGGATTGATGATTGCCTAATAAAGTTGGAAATGCCAATTTGTTAGCAAATTTGATGTTGAAAGGGGTTCAAAGATGGCAAGTTCCCCTAATGACGGTGCCAAAGAATTTCAGCCTTGTGTACGCCCGAGGGCCTATACCCATACAAGAGAATGACATTGGTCTCAAAAATTCTGCCGCAACATTCAGAGTTAGTGAAACAGAGTAGTTGCAGGGGACATAGAGATTGTGAAGCCTAGGTCGATGATCTCCTTTGTGTACAGTTGAAAACATGGGAAGAACACATGAGACGGCTCATCAGCTATTGAGAAATTACTCTAGCAGGTTAAATGGTGAATATGGTTGTTGAAAAGTGAATTTTGCCAGGCAAGTGTTACATGTAATTAGGGCATTGTTGTGGTCCAGGGCAAATTAGGCCAATAACTGCAAAAGTTGACGCATGAGAAATTCCTCAAACCACAGAGAAGAGGAGATCTCATGGATTCTTAGGTCTATTTTGGTCGGGTATGACAGAAAAATACTGTCCAAAATTATCGAATGCATGTCCGCTGACCAAACCTTATGACAGAAGAAAAACGCAAAAATTTGTGTGGTAGAGCAATGCCAAAAAGCGTTGAGAAAATCAAACTATTTATGATGAATGAATGCGCCAGTTTTGATTGCGCCAGACTTTCAGAAGAAACAAATTAAAGTTGGCAGTTGATGCCACTAGTGATGTAGGCTGTGGTGGAGTTCTCATGCAAGCAGATGAAAATGTTATAGATTCATCCGTATGTATTACTCTAGAAGTTGACAAACATCCGTAAAAACTACTCAACGATTGAGAAAGAATGTCTTGCAATGCTATTGTCATTGAAAATTTGAAGTGTACTTGAGTACAACAGGGCACCCAGTTCTAGTGTACACGATCAACAATCCGTTGAATTTCATCCACAAGATGAAAAACAGGAAATCAGAGACTTGTCAGGTGAGTTTACTCTACAAGAATACAATTCGGACATAAGACATATCAAAATAAAAGGAAAAGGCTGGCAGGGGCCTTCTTGTCCAGAGCTGCTGTAAATTTGTTCAGAAATTTAATTAGTATTACAATTTATGGAAGTATAGGACTGAAGGCAGCAACGCAGGAACATTATAAGAAGCGTAAAAATTTGCATGTGTTGGGAATGTATGTTAAT
This sequence comes from Ophioderma brevispina, assembly GCA_023653785.1. Lineage (NCBI taxonomy): Eukaryota > Metazoa > Echinodermata > Ophiuroidea > Amphilepidida > Ophiodermatidae > Ophioderma > Ophioderma brevispina. The sequence continues at coordinate 20,421 of JAMKCH010027050.1, forward strand.
TAAACCCCAAAATGGTTTTTAAAGGTAAAAAGCCAGATTTTGGAAAAATTTCATTTCATCAAAATTTCTTTTAAGGGGGAGGATGTTATCTGGTGATTTTTTCTAATTAAACTATGAAAAATATTAGTTCTCAATTTTATTTGAGCAAATATTCTTCAGACAAAGTACATTGTTTTACTATAAAAGATGAGCAAAGGGATACCCTAGTTGTTTGTTAAGTGACCTGTTTAGAGTGCAAATAGGGGAAGTGGGGAAATACCCAAGGAGATAAAATTTAGAAACTTGTTTAGTTTTGAGATCAAAAAATTGAAGCATTAGGGAAATCCCCATAAAGTTATATATATGAAGTGATGTAATTTGGGTGATAATTCTGATTGGTCAGCTAGTGTAAGTTATGTTTATGCACTGAGGATGATGTAATGAATTTTGTTAGAAAGGGGAATATATATGTGGAGTAGTTAGAGTAGGTGAACTAATACACTGGAAGCATTCTCTGCCAGCATCCACTACTAAGAAGTAGCTAGAAGATAGATAGTTTTACTCTGCATTTAGAGCAGACATCAAGTACCAAGTGGCAGGGATATATATAATTCCATGTGGCGAGTGCGGTAATTATACTGTCGTATTTGAAGCCCAAAGTGCTGGAATCAAATAGGATTCCAAATTGTGGACAGATAGACATCGTGGTGATTATTGGAGGATTACTGTGATGTATTATCGTCGAGGGACTCTTAAATTTAACCTTATTCGTGAAATTGGCGGACAAAGTATCTTATAGGACTGAGAAGATTCCAAGGGAATATTACCCCTGAGGATTTATAACCGTGACTTGCATGCTGTCAGTTTGGAGTCTTCGCTGTGAGACCTCATTGTTGAACTGCAACCGCTTCTCGTGGAGATTAATGGACATTCTTGTTACCATAAGTATACATGTTAATCTAATATGTATGTGTAATTTTATGTAAAGTTGTTTGGACATACCAAATTCGTGAACCAATTACAAATATTAAAGTGTTATATTATATAAAATTCAGATCACTGATGCACAAGCTCATTTAGTGTGTTTGAAAGGATACTTCGGACTTAGGAGTGCACGGAGACAGTCATAAATAATTCTGTCACACGGTTGTTAGAATTTTGATGCAAAAATTTACAAATGAGGCATAGAAGTGTTTTTCCTTAGCATGTCAGAAATTAGAAATAAAACGCGAGCTATCTCACTTATATTTATGAATACAAGTTTAAACGTAAACAATTATAAAGTATTCACCACAATTGAAATTGAAAATCATGACAGACGGACACTTTTTATCACGACGAGACATCTGCATTCTTTGTATTGTGTCACAGAAAGTATCGTTTTCACCAAATGAATACATTTTGCCATAATTACTATTAAAATGGTCATGTGAGAGTTTTTGAACGGTGTTAGTTATGTGATGCATAAAACATATCTTCGAGAAGTAACGACGTTGTCACATGTTTATTTACATTTTAATCATTATTATAACCTTCTTGTGGGTGAAAGTTCATAACTCCGATGCAAGTTACCATGGACCATTCGATCAGCTAGTACCGGGGTGTGAAGGAGGACGACAACGGGATTTAAATAAAGCGTGAAACTATGTTGCCGTAAGAGTCAACTGAGCGATTGCCTATTGTTCACCCTTGTTCCAGGACTGTGAGCACGGAGGACAATATCTCCTGCCACTCCGGTAATAAGCTTATCGGACTTAAAGTTATGTCGGATCTAAGCGCTAATACCGTTAGATGCGCGGCCCTTTTATGGCAAAACTACGTATCTCAAAAATCAGCCTTTTGAGATAATTGCCTGTTTGCCTGTTTGCATTTTTGTATGCATTGAAAACTAGCTGAATTGAATACATTTAATATATTTATCATATCATTTTCTGGATTTCTGTATTTTGAGAGTAAATGATTAAACCACATCAGAATTACAACAAAATTTGTCAAGTTACGTAGTTCTGCCATAAACATTAGGGAAAAGCAGTTATGGCAAAATACACATGCTATATTTCTATGGCCGAACACAAAATATAATTTTAAAAAGAAATATAATTCTTGATATGTGTTGTTTACAACATTTTTAGTTTGATCTTACCCTTTTTAGTTTGATCTTTTCCTCTGTAATCCCATTTTTTGTATAGCAAAACACTGGCACTCATAGAAAGTTTTATGGCAAAACTACGTATCTCTAAGTTACATAGTTTTGCCATAAAATAATATGGCGATTTTGAGAGAAAATGACACGTAACTAGCTAAGAGATACGCAGTTTTGCCGAGTTACCCGAGTTAGGATGTGCTATCTCAGAAGGGAAGCATTTCTGGCACATAAGACTTTGTTAAATGAAAGCAGTGCCTCCTAATTGCCCAGAAATAACTTTATCTCAAAAAGTCCAAATTTCGAGTTACGTAGTTCTCCCATAAAGGGGCGTGCTGCGCGTCCACACTACCAAATTTAAGTCAGATACTAAAACCGACAGAACTTAGATCCGATCAGTGCGGCCACTTTAAGTCCGACGCTAATACCGACCAGAGTTAGTACCGGTATTAAGTGACTTAAAGTGACAGGAGGAGATTTTTTTAGGATATGAATTTCTCTAAAATTTCACTGGATTGGTTGTAGACCACCTACCGAGAACGTTTGGAAGGTTTATTGGACAAACAGGTGCAAAAGAAAACCTCAAACCTTGTTTTGAACTTGCCTGCTATCGTAATCGTTCCCATAGAAAACCATGCTTTTTTGACTTTCTGGTCCGTGCACGACAGCAACTACTAAATCACCATCTTATTACTAAAAGACGGGCGTTCGGTATTCGGCTTATCATTCTGGTAGATCTATTACATTTGTAAGCATTCCAAATATGTTAAAAAAACCTAGGTTCGAGGAAAATTGGGGGCGATTCTTTCTGGAAATCTTCATGTCTCTTTAAGCCGACCATGTGACACGACTTAATTATAATCGATAAGATATCCGGTCCAATGATTTTCTGCATGAAATGATCGTTGGAATGTTTTCAATCGCCGCGCCACTCATCACTAAGGAATAGATGTCTTAATGTTAACACGTGCTTCATATGTTAGAGGTCGGCTGATCGCTTTTTATTTGTGTGAAAGCAGCTATAGACCGGCGGGAAGGAGCCACAGGCCGGGGCTCTATGGGACGATAACGGAGTAAAGCGTGAATCTAATGTTGCGTGAAGAGTCAAACTGAATAGATGCACAATTGTTCACCATTGTCCGGACTATGAGTACGCCGGACAATAATTACTTCTACACTGGGGTGGCAGGAGTAGCGGACTCACGATCAGCTACAAGGGTGAAGAAGAGGGCACTCGATTCAGTTGACTCTTCACGTGAACCATTAGTTTCACGCTTTATATTGTTGTCGTATGGAGTCCGGACTATGGTTCATGCCGGGCCATATCTCCTTTTTGCACTCTTTTGTGTGGGCCCAGGCAACGTCAACCAAAGTCAAAATGGATTCTCCCGTGAACACCTAATTAATACTTTTATTTTGAGAGGAATGGATTTGAGAGCAAGGACTTGCTCCAAATGACGTATTATATCAGTCACGAATCTTCCAAACAACAGGCCAATCGACCAAAACTAACATTTCCAAATATCGGCGATTGAAGTTGTAGAGAATATGGACTTGCATATCTACTAAATTGAAAACATTTTGGAAAATTATTTTTTCTTTGGTGTGTACATTGTGTGTGACATTGAAACGTTCTTCATTTTGAGCACGCTTTCAATCCAAGTATCCTTTGTTTTTCCTTGTCAAAATAGCGGCTGGGTCGTTTGCAAAAAACAAAAAAAAACGTCCTCTGTGTGTATTGTCAAGGAAACGACTGCGTATTCGCCTGCTTGGCGTACTCAAAAAGAGTCGAACGATCCGCCTCAGACAGTGGTATTGAACATGTTGAAACTACTTTTGCATGCGGGAGGGCGCTTAGAATGTACCTATGCTTTGACATGTATGATTTACTAGACGTCATTCATCGCTTACGCAAAATATGCCAATTGAAGTTAGAAAAGACAGAGAACTGATGAGGTTCTATTTTTATATTTGTAATTAGAATTGATTGATACAAATACTTAATACTTAATGTAAACTATATTACATCAAGCTATAAATACATGGGAAACCTGTAAAAGCTGCTATTTTACGGGGGTTTTGTTAGCAGAATTGCTGCCAGAATTTTATTTGTAAAAGTTAGTATTTTTCTGTAAAACTTTAGTACTTTTAAATAGTATAATTGAAAATTCATATAATGTACGATAATGTTGATACTCGCCAAAAACACAAAATCGAATAAAAACTCAAGTTGTAGTCGTTTTTATACGAATGGTTAAATTGGACAGAAAATTTACAGTATTTTGATGTATTCCAAATTGAGCATAGGCTACATGTGTAAGTACACATAGGACATCCAAAGTGTATGTCTAACATTTGAAACCCTGGGTTTTGTGAATTATTGGACATAATGACTTCCATAAACGTTAAGTGGAAGAAGTTGTGATTTATCTTTTTATTGCTTAAAGGTGTATATTTTGATACTTTTTGCAGAGTAAAAAGAATCAAAGATCACTATTTTATCTAGAAGAAAGCTTTATCTTACTATCGAGTCATTTTTATTTGTATTAACTTTAAGAGGCGTTCTGACGAAAATCATTTTAATTCTCAATAACGAAAGCTATGGAAGAGTAAGATTGGCAATTAGTGTCAAATGATGTTTCTAAAAATCGGTTTTTTTAAAACAAAAAGAATTAATTTTTTATAGTTTTTTAACACTTTTTGAAATGAAATAACATTCCCATGGAGATTAGTTTATTTTTGTCATCAAACAGACCACTGCGTATATGTTTCACCTTTGAAGTCACAACACTCCTACAGTATACTTGAAAATTTTCTATGACTAAACGAACAAGCCATTTTTTGTTAAGATGGCAGTTTTGCTGGCATTTCTACTGCGGTTCTCAATGGTTAACTTGTATTTCAAAGACTTCTGACGTTTAATTTCAATTCAAATTGCCAAAATTTCTGATTATCAAAGTGGTATTTATTGAAAATGCAGAATGATAATTTTCTTATATTAAACATCTTTCGTTATTGGAATTGAAAGGAAAATAATTTCCTCTGTCTACTAAATAAAATGAAGTGTAATCGGGTTGCATTCAATTATATTGAGTAATTTCAATGAGTAATCTTTTAATGTATACCATTAATCATGTATTTCAATTAAGATGGCTGATAATGTGAATAATAATTTTTCTACATGCACTGCACAAACTAGGGTGTTAATTTAACACCGCCGGTGTTTTAGGAGGATCCCACCAAGAGGGTGTCAAAATTCAACACATTTGGTGTAATTTTAACACCCCATTGTGTTATTCTAACACCGAATAGTGTTAAATAACACCAAAGGTGTGGAATTTTGACACCCTCTTGGTGTGGTCCTCCTAGAACACCGGTGGTGTTAATTTAACACCCTATGTTTTGCAGTGTGTACTCAAAATCACATTACTTTATTGCGTTTATTTACTAAGTACATAGAGAAATTATAAAATTAGCTTAATTATTAATCAACTAAGTTGCTGAAACTCAAAATAATATCGTAGGTATGTGGGGAAATATATCAAAGAAAAGAGAAAAAAACCCTGGGAAAAAACGAAATCGATTTTGGGGTACTATGTTTTACATATCATTATTGATCTTAATTTGGCTGTAAATTAATCATGTAAGTAACTTTCATACATGTAAGCCTATCTAACTGAGAAGGGGACCCTCTGATATGAACCCAAATACCTAACCACGATACTATGCTACCTTATATACATGGAATATATAAGAACATTGAATTTATATGCATTACTTTCCTATTGCAAATTAAAATGAACTAATATCATACCAAAACGTGAAAGTTTTCAACAAGAAGTTTTTGAACTATCTATAAAAAAATTAAGTGAAAATAAGTTACTACATTAGTTCTTGTTTGTGACCTTTCTGGTGTTACAAATTGTCTTGTTGTTGTTATAACTTTGAATTACTAACATAGCTGATTTGAATTTTTTAAACTTAATTACAGCTTCAACAATCAATTAATTTCCAGCAACAGGTGTAAACTGAGTAATTGTTACTATTTTTTGCACAATTTACCGTAACTTAATACATGTATGTTTATATTAACATTTCTAAAATGAAATAAGGGTATCTATGAAATTATTCTCATGAAACGTATAGTTGTATCATTGCAAAATAAAAAAAAACCTTTAACTATGTCTAAAAACAATTAAAAAGCGCGCTAAAGTTCAGACATTTAGAAGCTAAAATCCATAAATGTAATTGTAATTTGAACAAAATGCGCGCGAAGCGCGCGGAAATTTACAATTTTTAAACTATTATGGTAAAATATGAGGTTATTCTGGTCAAAAACACATGAACGGGCATCAACATTAGGGGGATGATCCTATTGACTATCCCCCTCATCAAAACATTGGGGATATACCCCCCACCCCCACCCCCGGGATTTACGCCTATGAAAAGGATCAGAAAAAGACAATACTTGGCCGTGATTTAAAAATCAAGAAAAATACTTTTTTGTCCAATTTTTCAGGCCTATTACGACTAAATTTATAAGAGAGGCTCCTATTTGAACTTTGAATTATATCAACATTATTATGCACTATTATGGATTTTCATTTATAACGGTTATTTACGGAAAATACTGTAAATCATACAGGAAAACACTGGCAGCAATTCTGCCAACAAAATCCCATAAACTACAGCTTTTATAGTTTCCATCCGAATTCACTTTATATTTTACCGTTTATGCATTATGTTTTACCAAAATTAAAGGTCCATTGTCCGATCGCTAATAGCCTCGTCTCCAGGGAACCCCAAATGTACCGTATGGGTCAAAATTTGGTGATCAGAAGAAAGGCTATATTTTCCTCATTTACCCTGTGAAATATTAGGCTAAAGGATGTTTGTTTGGATGTTACGCGCGAAATATGCCCCATTGGTGACCAATATTAGTTTTACATAGTACTCTATGTATAAGAATAATAATAATTAATAAAATAGTTCTTATAAGGAGCCAAAATCTTCAAAGAGAATCAGAGCGCCCATAACAATAAAACACGTAACAAATCAAACAAAACAGCTAAGAGCCATGGAAAAGCTTGATGAAAAAGGGGAGTTTTAGCGACTTTGAAAAGTCTTGGAGCTTGGGGATACTGCGATTGCTGTTTGGAAGGAATTCCAACAGCTGACGCAGGCGAAATGAATGAGCGTTCACCAGCTCATTTAAGGTTGACCCCTGGAAGTTTCAATAACTTTTCAGAGGATAACGGAGAGTGGTGAACGGATGGTTGGTAAGTGGAAAGCACAGATGGCAGTAAACGGCAGGTACCTTCGAAAATGCTGGAAGGCAAAACGGCAGTTGAAATATTTTTATGCCAAATTCCACGGGTAGCCAGTGAAGCTCAATAAGCAAAGGTGTAATATGGTCATGTTTACGTTTATTGAGAATTAGGCGAGCAGCACCAATTTTGGATGCGTTTTGTAAAAGTTTGTAGTGAATTTTTTTTTTTCCCCCAGAGGGTGTACCAGACGAAATGGAATTACAAAATCAAGACGTGAGATGAGGATCGAATTTACCAGGAATCGAGGTTGCTTTTTCAGAGAGGTAAGGTCTAATGAACCCAATCTGTCTTAAAGATAAACATGCCGAACGGCAGATGTCACTAATATGTACAGACATGGATAAGGATTGAGCAAGTCGAACCGAGAGTTACTTGACAGAATTTTGAAAATGATGTTTGTTGCGTCACAAATCGTTTAGAGTATTACTCTCAATCTGGTTAGTACGAGAAGCCGTACCAGCGGTCATCACCTCAGTCTGGCAGTATAAGCATAAGCTTATTGCTGTCCATCCAACGCAAACTGGCAATAATAATTCTTGAATAGCTGCTTTAGTTGACACAAACTCCTTAAGGCGCCCCAGAATGTGAAATTGGGAGTATCATCGGTCCGTACTTGTGGATCGACAATTGTACTGATTTATTAATAACATCAGAGAAGCGATTGTATATTACACAAAAACCAAAACCGGCCCGAGAGAGTACCGATCCTTGCGGGAGACTCCCTACAAAAGCGGACCGCGATTTGGATGACAGTACCAGCAGACGATACAGAATGAAAAACGAGGGAAACGTATGAGGTGAACCAAGGAAGTACATTACCTTTGATACCAAAACTCACTTCGAGACGCTTGAGGAGAACAGAATGGTCAAGCGTATCGAACGCAACACTGAGGTCAAGGAGTGAAATAAGTGAGACTTATCTTGGATTACAAGATAATGTTTCTAGCTCTCATTTCAAAACAGGTTGAAATATCGGCGCGAAACATTACAGATAGGGTTTTGAGCTGAAGGCCATACTATCAAGATTAAACATTTATAGACTAATATATGCAACGTAAACTTTTGGTTGATATTTGTGGATAGGCCTACTAAGTTAGTGTGTCCGTCAGTGCTTTTTATTTTCAACACATTCACAATCTCTGTAATAACTCGCCAAATATATATTTTTTCAGTGTTTTGATTGAATCAATTTTTACAATATACTGTAATTTTCACAGTAATTATTTGGCATAATTGTTGTCAGTAAAATACTGCAAAAATTATATTTCAGTGTGGCAAAATCGTCTCAGATACAGCTACACACATTGTACTAATATAAACTTCGACCAGACTTTTATAGGCTACCCAGTGTTAATCGAGAGAGGAGATGAATCTCGCAATATCCCATTGATCGATAGGGGTGAAACCCATTCAAAACCAGTCGCCCGTGCTGGGCGCTGACATTTTGAATATTGCACGGAATAATTATTAGTTTGGGTGCTTGTATACACACATAATGTCAATTCGATACAAACAATCCGCCAAAATATCAGTTGTTGGATTTTGGGTGCTATTGGGTGGTTAAATTTTGTCCTACCCATGGCCACACAACGAATGAAATGACACATCAGTCGTCTTGATTTAAATAAACCGCCTCAATGAATACATCTTTTCACCTAAGCGCGCATTGCATTATGAGAAAAAAGAGTATCTGAGCACAATGATCCAGGTACACTATTATTACACCTGGCCACCTCTAACACATACATTAATTTGTATCACTACCGATTAGTGTATATGCAAGCGGCACCCACAGTATGTGGAAGAAGCGGAGGCAGCCATTGCTTTCTATTGTTGGTACTCTATGTTTTCTTTGTGGTCGGCAAAACATGCGAGACGGTGTATTTCTAAAGATTACGAACGTTTTGCCTCTCTATCTATATAGAACCTCTTTGGATAGATCACTCTATAAGCTGTCGCACGGTGGTTTTCAGGTACAGCAAACAAACGAATACCGATTGGTCTCTTTGGAAGACTTTCATTTGGCGTTTGGGTATGATTTCCAAAAGTGAAAATCTATGATATCTACAAATTGAGCTTGTGATATAGTATCATAATATGCAAAAAACTAAATTTCGCCAAAATGGTCGATTGGCCTGTTTGGAAGACTCATGACGATATGTATGTATGTCTGAGTCAACAAAAACCGTACATTCAGGAAAGAATTTTTCTTCAGAGGCGGTTATTTTTGCTTGAATGTTTGATTTGGCTGTTTGCAGGGATAAACAGGCTATCAGGAGATTTCTATTTGGTGACTTTCGGACTTTGGGTTCAGAAACTATGTCGAATTTTCGGAGAGACCTAAAAATTCTTTTTTACGATTCGATTTTAGCCATACAATGCGGAGAGATTGACACCGACGTATATCATAACACATTATAGCAAAGAAAATTCACACATGCAAATTTCAGATGGTATCGATTTCTTCTCGACAAAAACATATCAGTTTGAAAAAAAGGTCTATTTTGTAACATAATTATAAGTAAAATATCTTCAACAAATTAAATTACATCTGTTCAATCATAAATAGTCAGTTATTAAACTCACTCAATATCAATTTCTCAGTCATGAAACATAATGAAATTGCCCTCAGAGATTTTGGTTTTACATCTCTAAGATAATTATTTTGAACAAATAAGTATACTCAAGCGTCAATAAAGCGCGAGAAGAACTAAAGCTGATTTTCTGTAAATACACATTGGAATTAAAACTTAAAATTCAATATTGCTTGTTTTTTCAAGCGGAATTCAAAACCTTCTATGGTTTCACTTTAATTCTAAAGTTCGTTGTAGGTGAAAACCATGAAAATATTGCTGAACCAAAGTAAACTGTGGTCTTACACAGCTATCTTCACTTTCAATTTGGGGAAATTGAACATTTTTTTCACTCAGCATTTCTTTGTAATCTCGGGATATATTTTTTTTATATCCTTAAATTCCCCAACTATTGTTTAACACGTTTCTGACAACACTATTATGGGATTATTTTGTCTCTGAAGGATTCTAGCTGCCTCAATCTAATGTAATTAAATCAAACGCGTGTATGGTTTCGTATTATGGTGTGATCAAGAAACTTTGCATGACAGATTTTTATGGGGGGGGGGGGGGGGGGGTCTCAAAACCAAAAAATACACACCATTATTGCCCACAATGCCATATTCAATTGTAAAAAAATTATTGTACTAGTTTTCTTTATTTGATTAACAGGAGAGGATGGATTTGGTAAAAATTGGTCGCATGTCTTTGATGAGATCTGTTTAATTCACCCCACTAACCAATAGAGGCTAAAACCCCACCAACAATCCCTAAGGCTGTTCAGTACGATATAAATTTTTATAATTACAAAACTGACCACATTTGAAGACAGTAATGAGAACATTGTTGATGTTAGATACCTAAATACCCTTACCGATCAAAAACTCTCAAGTTCCATGATTCATTTTTTAAGATCATTATTTATTCAAAATATATTCAATGTTGATAGAGAATGTCAACTGATTTAAGTAAGATAATGGAACAAACTCCTGTAGACAAATCAAATTCCCAATTTGCCGCCTAAACCTTTCTCGGACCACATTGGATCATGCAAGGTATGATGATGGTAAAGTATCCTGAAATTCAAAACATCTTGAAGATGTGAAAAATTGTGATATTCAATTCCCCAAATCGCTACCCCGATAGAAAATACTGCCACGATAGAGTGCACACGGGTACTGCAATGAGTCAAAGAACGATATGAGCAGATGATAGGTGTAAAAGATTCCCATGGATTGATAATCACTTAATGCGACGTGACAGAAATCAAGAGTAAATGTTGGGGACGTTAGTTATAATTGGTTCTGTGCTTCACAAATGTGAAGCCTTATTACCTTGATTCAATAGAATCTCCGATAGGTCTCACGCCCTAGTTTTTGAGGTCCTGGACCAATTCTCTTGGATTCATTCCTAAGAGGTGTATGGCTCCTTCTTGGACGACATGTTCAGCTGCTGAACCCACTACCTTGCAGTGAAAGTAGCAGGTTAAATGATCTAATGGCAAGGGATTTTGGGGATGGCCAAGAATATCTCTCAAATTTCATGGGGGGACCGAACTAGTATTAAAAAATCTGGAAAGAATGTGGATACTGCAAAAGCTTCTGGGGCGATCTTTCAAATGCATTACAGCATGAATTTGTAAATTTCTACTATTTTCCAGAGTTTTGTATTAGTTTTCCTAGTGTTGTAGCCATTTTGTACAACAACACTTTCGATGTGCTTGATTTCACATGGTTTGTTGGCTTCATCACATGTAGTGAATGCGATCGATGGACTAAACGTCAGGTTGTCCTTAAAACGGAAACCGAGGGACGTGTTTATTTTCAACAATGGCAAGACATTTTACTAACTACAACTATTTTTACTAAGTATGTTTCTATTAATGCAATATAGGCAATACGTTGTGCCTCAGAGATGCCTGAGTACAATTTTAAATAAGCTTGTGAAGTACTACTTGCAACCAAGATGGCAGCAGTTATCATCTACACCTGGCACAAAAAGTATATCGGCATATTTTTCGAACTGTTACTGTGCCACTGTCAGATTCATTTTGAAAGTTTTTCGAAAATATACAGTTGTTGCCTAGGTCGTGCTCTTTCAGTTAACACCTCACTTGTTAAAAAAGGTTTACAGAAATGTGAGATAGAACGCCCGAAAGCGCAAACCCCCAAAACCAAAAGAAGTTGCATTTTTGGATTTTTCAATGGGCATTGCAGTGTACTGGGACGAACACGGGGACCACAATCAATGATTGCAAGTAGCCTTTCTCGTTCATTCAGTAGGAAAATCTTCGTGTAAAATCAATCACACGTATTATCCGTTGTACCACACAGGACCATATGAAAAATCCAAAAACTTGCAACTTTTGGTTTGGGGGTTTGAGTCTTTCGGGCACTCATCTCAGCCATTTTGGCACGCTTGTTAGAAGCGAGGTGTTAAAATGAAAGAGCAAGACTAGGCAACAAAATGGATATTTCGAAAATTCACAAAGGTTCCTGACTGTGGCACAGTATGAGCGAAAAACATGCGGAGATACTTTTTGTGCAAGTGTATTCTTAATGGATTAATTATAAGCTATGCTATGCCAGCTTATGCCATCATCCTTCAACATAAAGCCAATTTCTTGCAACACGGGAATTTGCCGTGGTCATCATTGCTCCAATACATATCCGCTGAATCACGTTTTTCCCTGTCCCTAATTTCCCAACTTCAATTCAACCCAATTCAACCAATTCTTGATGGCCTCTCCTGGTGTTCTTTCTGTACACATTGCTTTGAAATACTCTACAAAATTGTGAGGTCTTTATATGGCCACTTAACTCATTGGTCAGACATTTCTCCTTATTTAGAGATTGCCTTACTGAATTTATTTGCCGATGAGCTGGTGTTCCATTGTGATCCTCCATACCTGTCATTGGCCTATCTGAAGTTCAGGTTGGAATTTTGGAAGGGTTTATGTAATTTGGAAGAAGTTTCTCGTTGATCATCTGCGATATTGGTCACCATTAAGATTTCCATGAAAAAAACAGGGTCCGAAGAGCGGCTATTCCGTAGAAACCTAATCCGAAGAGAATCTGGTTGTCCATGATGCCTTTCTTGCATTTTCTTATGGACTCACCTGGTGGTCGGTAATCCACATGGCAGCTAGGAGTTTCATGGTGTCATATGAGATATGGCTAACTATGCATTTAATAAGAGGTATCCATATTCGCAAAAATAATCAACCTGTCCACGATAAATCGCGCAGTTTTTATACCCACTGTTATAAGAAAACCTACTGGTTTTCGTACCATCATGTGATGACCATGAGAATTAATGTAGCTGTGAATGGTTATCCTTTAGATCAAAAAGGTCAACCAATACTCCAACTCCTTTATATCCAAAACAAAGGAATTAAACCACTGTGACCAGACTCGCGGCCTTGGTCTCATGGTGTGCTCCATGATATTTTCGACATGAGTGGTGAAAGGAGTGAATCCTTACCTTACGTCCTTACCTACCTAACTTACCTTACCTTACCAGCTGAGTCACTATTTGAGCATTGGGCGAGGCGTTCACACACTGGTTTGGATTGCAGAATTGGGGGCTAATTATGGATAAGGTCTACCTCTGCAATTCTGCATAATGTTTTGGTAACACAGAAATGTCCTAGAGGAATAGGTGGTGCGCCTGGAGCACATAGAATATAGACTCTCGCAAGAGGGGCCATGCTTCAAATTCTTGGAAAAATGTTTAATTATAAACGTTATGGCTCGCCTAAAAGATGGAACTCACCAACACGAGAAGTTCTTATAATTTATCATACTTTCAATTAACATTTGATTATGGCCCTTTTGAAACCCTAAACCATCCTACAGCACTAAATGGTTAATCATGGATGGATTTACCTTCACCACTAAATCAAACATCAACAACGGTCTACATTAGCCTACTAATATTTATATAAAGTCATCTGTTAGATCATAAATTAAATAGGTCCCCCTAACTGTCCTCCTACAGGCCCGAATTGCTTGATGTGTTTCCTTTCTTTGAGATCTACCCGAGGATATCTAGATAGTTGGCACAATTTCACATGAAATCCTTGTTTATTAATTTTTAGTCATATTTTTATATTTTGACGCGGGCATTTTGAAAAAAGAGCCTTTAAATAACACCCTTCAACAGGATTAAATTTTTGGCTGTAGTTGTTTTGTTATTATTTGAGACCCTTGAATATATCTATTCAGGTGGTTTGCTTTAACTACAAAATCTACCTGAATACCCTTTTATTTTACCATATTTAGATCAGTTCATACTGTTTGCAGTCATTTTGAAATAAAAGACAATACACACCCTGTCCATGAGTAGATTTTTGGCAAGTTTTTTTTTCCTATCTTCGATACCCCCTGAAAATATCTATCGAAATCAACATGATGGACACCCTTTTATTTATATTTTGTCATATTTCATACTTTTAGCAGCCATTATTGCAAAAGGGTCATAAGCCACCCTCCTACATGACTAAAGTTACGGCAACACTGTTTTCCTTTTCTTTAGTACCCCCCCTGAAGATGACTTTTCAGGTTATCTCCTGCTTGTTATCACCGCCCTTTATATTTTACTCATATTTTAGATCAAGTTCATACTTTGGCAGTCATTTTGAAAACAAGACGAGTCCAATGTACCGAATGTTGTCTCAAAATCCTGCTCCGGTCTACCTCTGTAATAATTAACTTGTACTCATTTCTACTCTTTCTCGTAATCTTCGCTCCCTGCAAGATTCCGCCCGGTTGAAGATACCCAGGACTCTCAATCTGTTGGTGACAAAGCTTCCTCTTCCTCTGTGTATGGCGGCCCCCCGGATATGGAATGAGCGTCCCTTCAAATTAGGTAAGCTCCTACGTTTTACCCTCTTTTTAAAAAGCTCCGCCAAAACACATTGTACGCTTCCAGTTTGTT